>PVKE010000868.1:0-118969 GCA_004027555.1 Craseonycteris thonglongyai | reverse complement strand
CCTCCCCTCCCTCTCTCCCTCCCCCCTCCTCCCCTTCCCTCAGGCAATCACCAAGTTATTGGGCTACTCAGTTTTTGTTTGTTTGTTTTTGTTTTAATAATCCCCTATTTTTGGACATTTATAATAGATTGCTTCAAATCTCATTAAATCTTTATATGCAATTCAAAAAATTTATTGTTGTTAATAGTTTCAGATGTACAAAACAACATAATGATTAGACATTTACACACCTCACAAAGTAATAACCCCAATAAGTCTACTATCCACCTGACACTTTTCATAGCTATTACAATACCTATATATTTATAGTTGACATTCAATATTATTTTACATTATTTTCAGGTGTACAGAACAGTGGTTAAGCATTTATATAATTTATGAAGTACTCCTCCAATAAGTCTAGTGCCCATCTCACACCAGACATAGTTTTTACAACATTATTGACTATATTCCCCATACTGTACTTTGCATCCCTACGACTATTTTAAAAGCATTCTTAATTGGTTCTTTAAGATAAACTTCCAAAAGGGAGATTTTGCCCAGAGTATGCTTTTAGGTTTTCAATACATATTTAAAAATTGCCCTTCTGATATGCTGTGCCAATTCATTCTCCCAATTGACAGCATAAGAGGGCAACAATTCTCTTTCAAGTTTTCATGTATCTTGTCAGTCAAATGGTAGGCTTTTGTGACGGTTTCAACACTCCCAGGGCTTGCAGACAGCGTAATTCTCAATGTACCTTTTCCCACTCAGCATAAACCTTATACCTTTGCTCAGCATGCCAGCGCTTGCCCATTTGACTCTGTTTACTACATTATTTGATGTACTCATTGAATTGCAATAAAAGATGATTAATACCAACACAAATTTCTTCAGAAAGTAATCTTCTGTTCCTGTGGCTATTCTAAATCTGTCTTTATTTCTTTGAACATGATAATTGTAGTTATTCCATATTCTGTGTTTGAGAATTCAAATATCTGAAATCTTAAAGATATGTTTTTGTGTATTGGTTGTTTCAGCTGTTCTCACTCATTGTGTCTTGTTTTCTTGTATGTTTAATTATTTTTCCATGGTAAGCTTTTGGTTTTCTCTGCATTTGCTTCTGCAAACCATTGCCATCCCGAAAGCATTGTAAAGATGAAATTGTTCTCTGCAGACAGGCTCCTGTACCATCGATGAGTGGCATACTGATTCAACATTTGGGTTAAAAGGGTCAGTGACAAACACTGACAATGTTTTGGATTCCCAATAGCAAGCACTAATGTCAAGCATTTGGGGGTTGTAGATGCTGCTTTTGTCAAACATCTGCTGGGTGATTGACCTGAAGGAAAAGGTTGAGATTCTCAACATGTTCAGCAATATGGCTTTGCTCTATTCCACTTTGTCTCCAGTTTTAATCAGGGGCACATTACTCAAGCTTTCAGTGGTGCCCCTGAGACATTTGTCATGACATCCAAGGCTAAAAGGAGGGTCTTCCCAGATCCAGACCCGTGTTCTGAGCTGACAATGTGACTTCACATGGAGCTGTGGCATCAATGCAGGAAGTGGCTGGCACCTGCTTAGCAAGTGTTAGCTCTAGTCTCAAATCCTTCTTGGAAAACATGAAGTCATCTTTACTGTGGATATGAGGCCACAGTTTCTCCAGAGCTGGGTTGTGTTCCAGATGCCTGTTCATGGTTTTGCATTTTATGCTGTTCTTACACATCAGCTCCAGAGCCTTCTCCTAGACCTTTGAGGGAAATGTGTATCTGCTGGGTTTGCTTGGAGATCACATTTTCTGCTTCCATTGTATACTGCTTTGGATAATCACCCCAAACATGGGTGAGTTTTAAGGAGAAGGTGCATTTCCAGGCATTGCTGTTTTCTCTGGATACCAGCACTGACCTAACGATGATGGGAGATCTGAAGATGATGATACACTCACGAACTTGCCTGGGGAAAGGAAGTAGATTTGTAAAAATTCTCCATTATAAATTTGTGCTCCTAGAACCATATTATCATGGTGACTCTAGAGAAAGGGAAGAATGAATGCCACCTTGAAGGTAAGGAAAGTCCTGAACAAACAGGCAAGAAAAGGAAAAGACGGATTCTTGAAGGAATGAAGAGTTAATTTTGGTATATGGTGACAGATCGCAGTTCAGATTCATTCTTTTGCATGTAGTTTTCCAATATTCCCAGCACCATTTGCTGAAGAGGCTTTCTTTTCGCCACTATATATATATTTTTTGCTTCTTTGTCAAAAATAACCTGTCCATATAGTTGTGGGTTTATTTCTGGGTTTTCAGTTCTGTTCCATTGGTCTGTGTATCTTGTTTTTCTGCCAGTACCAAGCTGTTTTGATTATTGAGGCTTTGTAGTACAGGTTAAAGTCAGGCAGTGAGATGCCTCCAGCTGTATTCTTTTTTCTTAGGATAGCTTTGGCGACTGGGAGGTGGGGTGTGTGGGGTGCAGGGAGAGAAAGGGAGAGGGAGAGAAAGAAAGAGAGTAAGGAGAAGTCAGACACCAGTATCCTTTCATTTCTACCCACTTGAGGTCAACTGTTTTGGAGGAAGAAAGGAAGAGCGAGATGGGGACATGCTGTAGTAAAACATACAGCTAGGATTTGAAGGAATCCAGGACACTGGAACGAATAGCCCACTTCCCTGGCGCAGGCAGTGAGCCCCTTGGGAAGCCCATGTGGCACAAGGCTGCATTTGTCCCATGCGAGGTAGGAGCAAGCATTGATGTCCCCAAGGTGAAGATCTAAGAAGGGACATTTCCTAGAAACAAAGGAAGAACTTAATCCAAAGATAAAAAGAGCATATTATATACTAGGAAATAATGGAATAATAGATGTTAAGACATATCCTGGTTAAATGATTGTATTTTAGGGCTTAAAAATGAAGAAACCAGGAAGGGGTTGGTAAAAAGGTACAAACCTTCAGCTATAAGATGGATCTTATATGATCTAATGTATAACATGGTGACTACAGTTGATAACACTGTGTTGCATAAAAAATGAAATAAAAATTAAAATAGGGGTAGGGGAAATTTTGAGGCAGAAAAAGCAGATTATTTATGAGGTAGAAAAAAGCTTGTTTTGGTTACAATGTGTTCCGCTTTTTAATAAAATTATTGCTGACTAGCCATTCATCTTTTAATCTACAGACATACATGGAGAGGTATCTAAAGCAAAGTTCACCTATTATTACTAATGATAATTATAACTGAAAGAATTTTGGATGATTTGTGTGCTTTATTTCTTGTATCTTTGTTTTGACTCAATGTTTTTTTAAAAAAGTTTTATTTTTTTATTGTTTGAGAGAAGGTGAGAGAGAGAGAGAGAGAGAGAGAAAGAAGAGGGGAGGACCCAGAGCAGTATTCACTGTTGTACATCTTTATTTTTTTATTTTATTTTTTATTATTGTTTTTGAGAGAGAGAGAGAGAGAGAGAGAGAGAGAGATACAGAGACAGAGACAGAGAGAAGGGGGAGGGCCCAGAACAGTTTCCATAGTTGCACATCAGTGGTTTTTCCACATAGTTTCATTCCACAGGTGGGAGTGGGGCTGCACAGGGCAGGAACTGGGCCGGGGTCTTGCCTCGATGAGAACTGAACTGGGGGCACTCCCCAGCTCAGCATATGGGTCCACACAGGCTGGGGCCAGGATTCGATCCCCAGTCCCCGGGGCTGCAAAGTGAGCGCCCAACCCACTGAGCCATCCTGGCATCCCCTGTTGTACATCTTTAGTTGTGACATGATTTTATTCCACACAGATGGATGTGAGGCTGCGCAGGGTGAGAACTCAACCAGAGGCCTCCCGCATGGGAGGCAAAACCCTCGCTGTAGTGCCGCCCTGGTGGCTACCAGTTGTGCTTCCACTCAGCATATGGGTTTGCATGGTTTGGGACCAGAAATTGCACCCAGGTCCTCGTGAAGGTGAGGTAAGCACTCAACCACTGAGTTATCCCTGCATCCCTCAATGTCCTTATACCGTGTCTATTGTTAGGACTACTAAGGTGGAAACATTTTAGAATCATTTCTAATGTTCAACTCACAGAAACACTTTTGTATATATTCTCCAAAAATAGGGAGGAAGGGGCTATTACTTTTTTCTTGGTAATAACGCAAAAAAGAATAAAGTTTAGCAGGAATCATGACTGCCTATAGCAGTGTTGTACATTTGGATCTGTATCAATTAGCTTCTGCTGTAGTAACAAATAACCCCAACATCTCAGTGGCTTACAATAATGAACGACTACTTCTTGGTTTTAAGGGCTAAAGGTTGGCTTTGGATCTGCTGCGATTTGTTGGTAGCATGTGTCTTCTCCTTCCAAGAATTCAGACTACAGGAGCAGCTTTTGATGACAACACTCTGCCCACAGGTAAACATGAGGAGGGCAGGACAGGAATGAACCTCAATTTCATATTGTCCTGTTTCTTCATTTGTGTCACATCCGTACCTTTTGCCCTTTTATGAAACTATAAGCTTCTTGAAGGCAGGCATTAGAGTTTTGGATTCCAGTTCTTTCATCTTTTACCTGTGTTATCTTGGGCATGTTATTTGACTTTGTGTAGTCTTGATTGAGTTTCTCATCTGTAAAATGGGGATAATAATAGGCCCTATCTTTAAGTTTGTTGTGAAGATTAAATGAAATGATGCGTATGTAGCTTCAGTACAGCAGAAGCTAAATAAGTTATTACTCTTCTTGTTCTCTCTTCTTTCCCTTTCCCTCTTCCTCCTCTTCCTTTTATTGTTCTATACTTCTTTTTTTTTGTATGTTTCATATGACCAATTTATCTTGAGAAATATTTATGTATTAAACTGTTCTTTTAAACTACATATTTGATGGGGCTATCAAAGTGACATTGGAAATAATACAACACAATTTATGATGAGCGACACCTTACATATCTGTCAGAAGTTTCATTAGCACATCTTAAATTCCTCATATACTTTGGAGCTTTCTCCCTAGTGTGGTCTTTTGTCATGTCATCATTTCAGGAGGGTTTAGGAGCTATGTGACATGAGAGAATGAGAAGAGAAAGAAAGTGCAATATGTATATGTAGGTATATGTATATGTGTGTGTGTGTATATATATGTATATATATATACATATATATATACACACACACATATATATATACACACACACATATATACACACACACACATACATACAGATGAAGAGATCAAAGTGTGGAGCAGTTAATTAATTCCTCAGGGGTTATAACTAGAAAGTAGAGCTGGGTAGCTATAGCCAGGAATAGAACACTGGCCTTTTATCTCTGAAATCAACTTCCTGTCAATTTTTACTTTGTGAGCTCCCTCACTAAATATAATTTCCAGTGGCTTCTCCCCAGTTTGTTCATTTGTTGCTGCAAGCTCTTTCTGTAGCAGCCACCCCCTGCAGCCTATGCCACACACTGCCTCAGTTTCCTTGAAGGTCACTGTCATGTATGTCATTTTCTTGCTTGACAACCTTCAGTGAGTCCACTGCCTGTAGGAGAAAGCCCAAAGTCCTTGCCCTTGTCCAGTGTGCCTGCAGCATCACATTCTTTCCAGTGATCAACTTTGTGGATTCCCTATTCTGTCCAACCCTGCCTATCCTTTAAACTTATTTTGTGCATTTCCCCAGGATGCTAGCAATTATCTGTGCTGTGCAGTTGACGATTAATCACATGTATGTTGTTTATGTAATATTGCATCTTGGTTATTGCAGGGGAAATGCATGGACTCACGCATTTATCAGATATATTTGGGGCATCTATGCTATTCAGGCATGAGATGTTGGGAGGTAGGAGTTAAGAAGACAAACAGGTAGTTTATAGAAGAAAGTAAAGTTCCTCATAGGAAGAGAAGTAGAAAAGTAATCCAAGTTGTATTCGATTCCTATGGCTGCTGTGATAAATATCCACAAACTTGGTGGCTTAAAATGACAGAACTGTATTCTTTCACAGTTCTGGAAGCCAAGTACAAATCAGTTATCACTGAACTGAAATCAAGGGGTTGCCAGAGCTGTGCTCCCTCTGGAGGCTCCAGGAGAGAATTTGTTCTTGCCTCTTCCAACTTCTGGTGGCTTGCAACTTCCTTGGCTTATGGCCACATCACTCCAATCTATGCTTATGTGGTCACATTGCCAGTTCCTCTTCTGTGTATGTCAAATTTCATGGTGCCTCTCTCTTGTAAGGACATTGGTATTTAAATTACATTTAGGGCTTATCCAGACAATCTTGAATAGTCTCACCATCTCAAGAGTCTTAATTTAACCACATAAACCACCCTCTCCCCACTCCCCCCCTTTTTTTTTCCATATAATATTCAAAGGTTCCAGTGATTAGGATAAAAATATCTTTTGGCAGTCATTATCCATTCTACTATATAAGTCATGGACTCATAAAAACTTTTAAGAGGTTTTCCTATAAGAATGTTAACGATAAAGAGTACTTAGTGCTAAGTAAATTTTTTAAATTGGTCTGTATTTTGTAATAGTAGTTGTATGATTTAGAAATGGTATTGACTTACTTGTATCAGAGCATCCCCTACTGACTACTTCTTTTGAAAGGTGTCTTAAACAATAGAAATTCATTATATTTTCCTTTTTTGAAGACCATCCAGAAGGAGACAGTCCAGGGCTGACAAATATGTGGCTCTAAAATATCAGCAGAGATTGGTAATCTTTCCCTCTTTATGCTGTGCCACACCTGGGTTCCATCCTAAGGGTCACTGCATGGAGCTGCAGGCTTTATATCCGACGCCAGACATCACATAGGCATAACACTTTGTCCATAAATCTTGATGTCCAGAATGTAATAGATGCAAAGTTGGAAATTTTAGTTTTCTACCTGAGCACATTACCCAACTTCTTTTTCTAAGGGAGAAAGGGAGCTGGATATTGAAAATTGATTAGCAATCTTCTTCCACTAATAAACACTCTCAAAACAAACATTTTCTGGGAGCAACTTCTGTATGTAAAAACATGGCTTAGATTTGGGGATACAAAGATGTATTATGATGGTCTCTACCCTTAAGCAGCTTGCAATCTAGTTAGGGAGACAAGAGTGCATAAATAAAATATTTAAAATACATTTTAATATCTAGTGAGTGCTATAGGTAGTTAAGTGTATATGGTAGACCTTCTGATAAGTGTGGGGCAAGTAGGATTTAGAAAAGTAGGAGGAATCTATCTGCAGCATCACATTCTTTTCAATGATAAACTTTCATGATCTGATTTGGTTAGAGACATGAATGGAGGATTCCCCAAAGGAACCTGCACTCACTCCCCTAGAGAGAAAGCAAGGGGTCAGATGTGTGGATAATGATAGAAATAGTAAGAATAGTTATGTTTCAGGAACTCTGCTAAATGTTTTACAAACATTTCAAATCTTTGTAACATTCTGCAGGATGAGAATAGTATTTATTTAGTTGGTTTTGGTTTGATCGGCATCTCTTCTCTGCATAATGGCTTCTTCCTAATCACAGGCAAAGCTACATTCCTGACTCAACCGAACAGACTCCCAGAAACCTGGATCTTGAGTAGAGACACATATGGGCCAATGAAATTATTCTTGCACCAGCTGGTGGCAGCATCTGGAAAGAAGGTCTATGAGTGGTCACTACTGTGATCCTTTGGTTTCTGGTAGGTAAGCCTGTCCTTCAGTGCTGGGAGTCACCCATTATTCTTCTAAGACACCTCTTCTTATGGGTTATGCTACTCAGAGCTAGTTTCTGTTGCTTACAACAGAAGAGCTCTGACCTTTTCAGTCTCAAAGAACATGTTGCAAGCAGCAGATCCTCAGAGATCTGAGGCGGGTAGATCAGATAAAAAGCAGACTTTTATTTAGATTTCAAGATAGAAAATAGAGGGTCCTGGTACTCAATGGTGAAATAAACAAATCAAGGCAGCACTTACGTTGTCTGAGACCGGGTTGCCCAGAGCCATAAAACCCTAGGGAAAGGTGGCTGCCCTAGAAGCCTGGGAGTGGGAAATGTCAGGACTGTCTTTTAAAAATATTGGATAATTTGATGCAAGGATAAATATGCTCACATCTTTCAAGTCTTTAGGGATTAGAATGAATCTCCAAGTATTTGTGAGCATGATAAAATAACTACTTCCTTCTTGCAGCTGTAGAATGAGATTCTTGAAAATCAAATCCTGCTGAAAATGCTATCTTACTTATTTCTATGTCCAAGTTATGGCATGAATGAGAAAAGAGTAGTAGGGTTCTTATAACTGAAATGAATAAATAGTCCTCTAGCTGTAGAGGACTTGGACAATCCCAAATCCTCAAACCTTTTTGAACCTCTCCCCCCGACTCATTCCTTCTCTAAGGAAGCCATACTCCCTTTCAGGAGCAAATAGCCTTTCCCCCATTGTCCAACCCTTCAGTGTTTTCTATTGATAACCATTTTTTCCTGATAATTTAATGTGTTCTCCAAGAATAAATTGCTTAATCAGAGTGGAAAGAGTTCAGCAGTTATACTTAAAGTTGTCACAGGAATCAGCAAATTCTACACAATGGGTAATATATTTTGAGGATGTTTGACCAAGGAGAGCACAAAACATAAATTTGGATCAGGTCAAATTGATTAATATGGGTTTACTAAGTTGACAGTCTTTATTAGCATGGGCATGATCCTAATGCAAACTTGGGTTGTCCAGTACAAACCTGCACCAAATGCTGGCTTCTCCTTCATGCTGACAAAGGGCTAGAAATCTTGTGGCATAGCATAGAGGAAGGGACTCAAGAGACAGAAATGCTGAGCTTGATTTATCAAACACATCTCCAGTAGAGCCAAGAATCTTTCAAAGGTGATTTACTACTAATTGTTCTAAGCAGCTCTGAATGCTGCTGACATGAATTACCCAGAAAGTGGTTTTGTTTTTAATTGTTAAATTTATTGGGGTGACCTTGGTTGATAACAATTAGATAGTTTCCAGGTGTACAAATCTACATTGCATCACCTATGTTTTGCATTATGTGCTCACCACCCAGAATCAGCTCTCCTTCCATCACCATATGTCTGGTGCCCACTCCCAGCTCTCTCCCCACCCCCGACTCTTCCTCCCTCTCCTCCCCTTAACCCCAGGTAACCACCAAACTATTGAGTGTGTCCATCAGTTTTTGTTTCTTTGTTACTTTCAGTTTTATATTCCACCTATAAGTGAGGTCATATATTTCCTGATTCTTTCAGTCTGACTTATTTTGCTTAATAAGATGGTTTCAAGGTCATCCATGTTGTCACAAATGGCTGTATTGCATCATTTCTTATCACTGAGTAGTATTCCATTGTGTAAATGTACCACAACTTCTTTATCCAGTCATCTATCAAAGGATACTTTGGTTGTTCCCATGACTTGGCCACTGTGAACAGTGCTGAGATGAACATTTGGGTATAGACATCTTTGCAGATTAAAGTTTTCAAGTTTTTTGGGTAGATACCCAGTAGAGGGATTGCTGGGTCATATGGCAATTGCATTCCTAATTTTTTGAGGAATCTCCATACAGCCTTCCATAATGGTTGTACCAGCTTACATTACCACCAGCAGTGTATGAGGGTTCGGAAGTGGGCTTTCTGATTCCTGTGGGGCTGGGAGGAGTCCTGGGTGGATACCCTGGGTGGTAGTAATGCATTGCTATGAGCAAAACCTTGAGCAGTCAGAAAGGGCTTCATGAGGAAAAAAAAAATCCTGTCTTGAAAGGGTTGAGAAGGTAGAAATGAGAGGGGAGGGCTTTCGGCTAAGGCCAGGACAAACCTTGGAGGAGAGTAAATGGAGTTCCCAGAAGCACTGGAGTGGGAGTGAACTCTGAGGAAGGAGTGCTGAATGAGAGAGATCCTGGAATGCCAGGCCAAGGGAGTTGGGGATCTGCCCTGAACATTGTGGGAGGAGGCTTTTTAGCAGTAGGGTGACATGGTGGCCTGAACATGTGTTGGTGTGACAACTGTCAGTACTTTATCTTAGGTTCTCTGAAATCTCTTTGGTAAGACTTTAAATTTATGTTGGAAGTTAAAATTGTTTAACCAGCATTATTTATTCCTCCTCTTTGATCAAGATTCACATGCAGAAACTGGCCCAATAGTAAGAGTATAAATATATGTAGAATCTATAAAATTAAGTTAAACAGTTCCAGTAATTGAACTAGAATAATTTTCCTAAAATAGCACGATTAAGACATTGTCTTAATTCAGTGAAGTTTCCCTTAACTTTGTCTTGATACATTTTGATATTTTAAAACAAATGTAACATTTGTTGAAGACCCTTTGAAAGCAGAAACAAAATCATATAAACAGATTCTGAACATAACTATTTAATTTTTGTTTTTTCAGTTTTGCCAAAAATGCATGTTTATTTTTAACCAAGTTGCAATAATATTGTATAAGCATAGTAAATATGTTACATATTACAAATGTATTAGAACAATCATTTAAAAAAATTGTATAAATGACTTTGAGATGTGCAGTTTAATCATTCCTCCATGTTTAAATGGGTTCCATTTTTCTCTGTTTTGAACTTTCCATCTGGTGTGCCATTGGCATTCTGGTGTGCACAGATAGGAATTCAGGTGTTATGAGATCTCATTGGTTCTTGGGGGGTCATGGTGACCGGGGTCCCCAGACTAGTAGTCTCAGGCTGCAAGAAGCATCCTTGACTGGTTACTTCTGTGGGCTGTACAAATATCATTTTCAATGTATGCTATCACATGAAAAAAGTAGGGATGCATTTTTATAGGGATGCCGTAATCATCTTCAATTTCTATTAATATTACTGGTTATTGAACTTAGAGTGTTTTTACAATTGAGTTTTAATTACTTTTTAAGGCAATACCTGCACATCATAAAGATGTAAATAATACAGAAAAGTAGAGTGGTAGGTAGTAAGTTCTCCTCTAACCTAAGGCATTGTGTTCTCCACAGAGTCCAACTGTGGTGAGTTTCTTTCTTTAAGATTTATTTTATTGTTTGAGAGAAAAGTGTGTGTGTGTGTGTGTGTGTGTGTGAGAGAGAGAGAGAGAGAGAGAGAGAGAGAGAGAGAGAGAGAGGAAGGAGGGTTCAGAGCAGTTTCCATTGTTGTACAGCATTAGTTGTGACATAGTTTCATTCCACACAGGTGGATGTGGAGCTGAACAGGGCAGGAACCAAACTGGGGGCCTCCTGCAGGGAGGTGAGAACCTTTACTGCCATTCCAGCAGTTACCAGTTGCACCGCAGTTCAGCATATAGGTTTGCACAGGCCAGGGCTGGGATGAGATGGGTTGCAAGGCAAGAGCTCAACCTGCTGAGCTATCCCAGCCAGCATCCCCTATGGTTAGTTTATGTATTCTTCTGCAGACTTCCTGAGGCCAAACAAGTTATCTACCGGTATCTATATTCTATCTATCTATCTATCTATCTATCTATCTATCTATCTATCTATCTATCTATCATTGCATATATTTATATACATTTATAGAGGGGTAACAGTAAAAACATGTACCAGTTATAAGTAACTGGAAGGAAGACCCACTGTGTTTGGGATATTCCAGAGTGCCTACTGCATATCATCAGCTTCACATGTGTTCCTTGCTTTTACACATTGATCTGAACTTGGATTTTTTCATCTAGTAATATCAATTTGAAGATTATTCCATATCAGCATATACAGAGGGCTTCATTCTTTTCAATGGCATTGCATTTTAACCATTTCCTATAGCTGGATCTTTAGGTGGTTCTGTCTTTTGTACTATAAACAATGCTCCAATGAGGATCCTTACACAGTGTAAACTTATTTGTAGCATAAATGTGTGGATGAGGAATTGCTGGGACACACAGTATAGCATATGCATATAAAACTGTGATGGGTGTTGTTCATTTCCTTCCAAGGAGGCTTACTATTTTTATTCCCACCACAGATTGTGGTGGCCTGTTTATCAAAGCCAAGCCAATGCAACATAGTATCACTCTTAAGTGTAAAAAACGGTGTCTCCATTTAATTTACATTTACTCGAAAAATACTGAAAATTTAAAGTTTTGAATGCTTTGAATCAAGCTTTTCTTCTGTAATTCTACAAGCAAGCTTCATCCATGAATCTGAAACAGACACATATTCTACTAGAAGGCGATAAGCTGGTGAGAATAAATAAAAAGAAAGAAGTCCTTGAGAGTACCTGCTGCATGTTAGAGATGGGAACGGTGTTTACTTTTTCGCTTTCAGCCTCCTCTCCTCCTCCACAGCCATCAGGTAGCATTAGGAAGTTGTGAGTTACAACAGTGTGTTGTGTGCTTGAGCCTTGCTTGAGGGTATGGAAATTTAGAAGAGCCAGGCAAAAGAGGGCTTGTCTAGTTCACATCACATCACATTTCAGGTGCCTCTCCTTTCTCCCAGCAGAACCAGCACATCTACAGAATCCGAGAGAGTAACAGAAATAATGGAAGAAGAAGAAGAAGAAAAAACAAAAAGAATCCAGGACAATTTTGACCTGGGAGAGGCGTTTGATCCACTGTTTCTTGCTATGTCTGTTTCCTGAGCTGTCAGGACTGATGGGTACCACGTTCATTTACGTTGGATGTAGTTAGGGAACTTCAATGGAATTGAACCCGTGTTTATTTTCTTTTGAGAAAATGAGTGTTCGCAAATTATTCATTACCCTCCTCCTGCCCCCCAACCCCATTCATCATTTATTTTGAGGAACTGGACGTGCAAGTCAGGAATATGTACGTCTGAACATAAGATCCCCCAAAGCAGGCTACTACTCCGTGTTCGACGTAGAGACCTCAACTCAGGCAGAAGACATCCCAAGACAGAGAAATATATAGTGCCTCTCACCGCCCCCCAAGATCTTGACACCCTCTTTTCTCCACATGTAAGAAAAATAGTGCAAGAATATCGTCTGTCTTCGCTGGGTCCTATTCTCTTTTGACGAGCTTTAGATGTTAAGTGAGGAACAAGGCTTAGTGACGTTAACGCTTAGGTGTAAAGCGCAAATTCAGATTTGGGCCCGCCGTTAGGGTCCAGGTTTGCAGAGGCCCACGGCTACCCCACCAGGGGTCAGTCCCTGCTCTTACCTTCAGCTGTTTTACAAGCAAGCGGGTTGTAACACCTCGAACCCTGCTCTTTGTGTTGCCCCTTATCGTCACCGAACGCTTTAGGGCAGAAGCCCCAGGGGCGGCATCCCACGGCAGCCCTCCGGCCTGCGCGAACAGCACCCCTCGCCCGCGCCGGGGTCCCAAGCCCACGCCTGCGGGCTGGCCTTCCGGCCCCGCCGCCGGGCCCCTCTCCAGCGCCCCCTCCCCGGCGCGCTGCGGCGGGCGCTCCCCAGCGCCCCGCCTGACGCTGCAGCTGGGTCGGCGACTCGCCATTGGATTAAAAATAGCAGCGTCCACCCCCGCCCCCGCGCGCCGGCCCCCGGCCCCCGGCGCCCGCTCCCGCCCCGTGGCCGGCTCTCCCGCTCGGCTCCGGTCGCCCGCGCACCCGCCGCCGCCGCCGCAGGCAGACGCAGCGCTCCGGCTCGGCTCGGCTCGGGGGTGCGCCGCGGCCATGCAGCGCCGGGGCGCCCTGTTCGGCATGCCGGGCGGCAGTGGCAGCAGGAAGATGGCTGCAGGAGACATCGGCGAGCTGCTGGTGCCCCACCTGCCCACGATCCGCGTGCCCAGGTCCGGGGACAGGGTCTACAAGAACGAGTGCGCCTTCTCCTACGACTCGCCGGTGAGTGAGGCGCGGCGGCGCCCCCGGTGCCTCGGGGGAGCGCCGAGCGGGCGGCCTGCAGCTGCCGCGAGCCGCCCCGGGCGGCGGCACGTGAACGGGGCCCGAAGATGCGCAGTGGCTGCGGGGACCTCCTCTCCGCGGCGGAGTCGGCTCAGGGGCACTGCCGTTTAGCAAACACGTAGCGAATGCCTACTCGGTGCTCGGCGCTGCCCTTCTCCAGGCTGCTGCAGCCGAACACGGGGTGGCCAAGGGGGCTTGCTCAGCTACCCTTCCTAGGCTGACAGGGCCCTCATTCCGGGCCTGCCCACAGCCCCGCCGTCGTTTGAAAGATCGAATCGGAGTTCCCGAATCTGAACTGCATGTTGCAGATGGGTTTCGTGCTCCCTGGGGCCACAGCGGAGGGCGGGTAGGTAGGTGGACGGGATTGATCCCCCCCGGACACCCACAACCCATTCCTGGGACCATTTGGTTTGCCCAGGGGTTCCCACTCCTGGTCAATTCTGATTTCCTCGCGAGCTTTGCTTCCTTCACTTTCCACGACTCCCTGCTCCCTTTCTTTCTGTCTGAATGTCAGAAGAAACCTTCTGATACCTCTAGTACAGCAGTGGAAATAGGAGGTCTCCTGGATTATTCTGGTTTTCTAAAGCCTTCTCCCCTTCCTCTTTAAATGAGTCACTTGGACTGAAATGCACTAATAAATTATAAATTATTAAGAGTTCAGTCTCGAGCCATGACCTCAGAGACTGGAGGGGTAAGTTAAGACCCATCTCTGCCTTCCACCCAGGGCAATTGCTGGTGGTTTTCACCAGGTTATATTAATATGTGTATGTGTGAGAAGGAAAAGGAGGGTGAATGTCCCTTTCAAGAGTAAAAATGGGCATCAAAGTGACTCAGCTGTCTGGCGTTTATCATGTATTTCTGAGGACCAGGTTATTTTTATCCACCCACTTTAGATCTCGGATGTCACCCAGCAGAACTCACCCAGACAGGTTTCACTGTATAATACATTTTATGCATATTATGTGGAGTATTGTTGAAGGAATAAAAACAGCAAACCATTGAGCAGCATATTTTCCAAAATATCCTTAATTATCTTGTGGGTTAGTTTTTGCTGATTTCAAAGCATTTTTGTTTGGGATCCCTTGGAACACCAGAAATAGCATCCTCTCTGTGACATTTACTATTTTCTTTTATGCTAATTCAATATCATTTGGGGGATAAAAATCTCGCATATTTTATTCATTGCTTATTTTTTCTTTCAAAGAGGTCTTTGTAGATTGGAATGAAATGGTAGCATATTGTGATCACACTATTTCAAGTGACTGTCAGTAATGGCATTTAATTCTTTTATCACAAGTTATTTGAAAATGCCATTTTCAGATTTTCTGTCCAATGTTGGGCAGGTTCCCAGTAATAGCTCCTAAGGGTAGAGAGGGCGGATGGTTCTCATTGAAGCAACTGACAGATGGTGAACTCCAGGAAGAAGAAAGTGACCTAAGTCTTTTAGGAGAGCACAATATGTCAAGTGGGTAAAACTATTACACTTTGTGTTTGATCTAGGGGCTGATCTTCAAATTTTTGTACAAACTTTGTTATTGAAAGTCTTTACTGAATTATATAGTGTATAACAGGTGTGAAAAAAGCTGATGGTTTTAATTCACTTTCACAAATAGTTATTGGGAGCTTACTGTGAGCCAAGCACTGTTCTAGAAGCATCTTGTCCAGTGTAAATGATGATTTCATTCATGTCGCAGTAGTTCCTTGGGGAAGACTGGGCTTATTTACAAGGATGATGAATCAGTATATTTCATTATCTGTTTCAGGGAAGGAAGAGAAAGAAGATTTTATAACAAGTAATATTAAAGCACAATGTATGATAATGCGGGATCTTTCCTTGTGGTACTTAACATTTCATCATGAATCCAACAAGGGTTCTTGAGTACCTACTATATGCCAGCTCATACAAGTATGCCTGTAAAACATACAGAATAAAATCCATCAGTGCCAGACATACCAGAGGCTTTAATCCACAAGGGCTATAGGACCGTGATAGAGAAAAGACTAAAAGCATTTGAGTGAAGAAAATAGTCATCCGTGCTTTGGATACTTTTGAAAAAGTCATAGATAAAGATGGATAGAAAGAAAGGCGATCAACATTCCAGGCAAGGTAAATCCCATGTGTAACATAAAGTGTGAATATTATCTTTTTATTTGCTTGTATGTATTTGGAAGAAAAAGATTGATTTAATAAGAAGTGAGGTCAAAACCAAGTAGAGAGTAAAAGATGGGGTCCTTGAATACTTAGAATAGGATCTTCATTTTAAAGTACATGTAGTCAGTTATGGAAAGCTAATGGAAGTAACGTGATTTAAAATGTTGTTAGAGGAAGAGTGAATTGATAAAGTTTTATTGTCTGTCTGCCATGTCTAAGGCATGGTGTGACCTTCTTTGCTATTCTTCACCTTTGTGAGTGTGTGTTGAGTGATGGCATGATAACTCACTTCGGTGTCCCTCGTCTTCTTTCCTTCTCACTTTCCAGGGTTTAGCACCTAGCAGGCGCTCAGTAACAGTTCTGGGACAAGTGAGGATTTGTTTTATGCCTCTACCAATTTGGCTTCATCCCAGGCCCACCTTGCCACCTTGACCTGTAGATTCACCTCTCCATGACTTGGTTCATCTTGTAAGCTCTGTATGTGACCTTCCTGGGGAATGGGGACTCGGCATCCTTGTGTCCCCAGCAGCTGACCCAGCATCTGGTATATGTATCAGGAACTCAGTGAATGTCTAGGAAACGTATGAGTTTCATTTGGTTACAGGTTCAGAAAATGGTAAGGACACAACAAATGGGAAACATTGGGAAAGAAATTATGTAGGATTATCCTGTAGAATGTGGTGACTTCTTTGATGGTGGGGGACAGACGTGAAGGAGGGAGCCAGACCAGCAGGGTTTGAATCCCAGCTCTGTCACCCAGCTATGTAACTTCTCTGTGCCCCAGTTTCCTCATCTGTAAAATAGGGACAATAACAAAACCTACCTCACAGGGTTGCTTTATGGTTTAAATAAATTAATATGTAAACTGTGCCTAGTCAATCACTATAGGAATAAAAGAAAGTAATAATGAGTCCGTCGTGGTTGTAAGCCTGACTGTGTGGTTGTCAGAACTTGTGCAGAAAGCTTGGTGTGGTGAAGTGGGGAAATTGGTTCACACTTCTGCTCACTAGTCTTCAGGGACCACCATGTAAAATCTCCTCCCACCTCCTTGGCTGTGGAGCCCCTCCACTGGAATGTGCTTTGTCCCACCTCTCCTCAATTTTCGGGTTCCTGGTATGTCTGGGGAGGCCAGTCTCTGGGTCTTCTACGTGAAAAACTCATTTCCTTTTCTAGGACCACCTTCCCCTCCTGATCGTTTTTCAGGACTCTTCCTCACCTTTCCCTTTCTGCTGCAGACTTCATCCTTTCCTTTGAAGCCTACGTAATTACTTAGAGTCTGTGTCATGCAGCACAGCAGGTCATTGTAATCTGTCTTCCATAGTTTGCCACCATTTCATTTTCTTTTACCCACGTAACTGGTAGTTTTAAAACATCCATTGGGTGCGAATCCTTGTGTCAGATGGTATTAGGTGCAGGAGAAGCTGGGCCACTCTTGTGTTAATGTGTCCCTTTCCCACCGGTCAGGGGGTGGAGAGCTTATCTACATGCCTGATCCTAGTGGGGGTCAACTGAAAGGCCGAGACCAGGGTCTCAGCACAGGCAATTTATTTTGGAAGGCTATCCCAGGGAACAAAAATGGAAGATTGTCCAAGGGATTAGTGACAAAAGGAAGGACGGAAAGCCAATCTAAGAGTGAGTTATTGAGCTGGCTACCACGGTGGCTACCGGTGCTCAATCTGGCTGGGGACCGGGGAACAGTGGAATGTTCTTCTGCTGGGACACAGCAGAGGGGAGTTTTATCCACTGGCTCCCATGGCCCGATGGTCAAGGGTGCTCCAGGGGTGAAAAGCCCTGACTCTTCCAGGTTTGTATTTGTGTGAGCAGAGCAGGCTCCCAGCAGGCTCCCTGCGATCAGCAGCATCAGCAGCGGGGAAAGGAGAGATCCTGGTGAAGTGAGGCCACAGCCACGTGCACCAGGAAGGTGGTCAGAGAGGATGGGAGACCAGCGTAAGCAGGGTCCCCACGCCTCTTCTGCCCTTCCAGCATCAGCACTGTGTTGTGAAAAGGCGCTTCCCCCCATTCTCCAAGCTCTGAGATCTCTTGGTGATGTTGAAATGTTATTGAGTCTCCTCCTTCCTGTGAGTCTTCGCAAAATCCTGGTGGACAAGAGCCTCATGGGAGTGGCTGGTTTAGTTATCCACTGGGAAAGGCTTTGAGGTCATCTACTAATAAGAAAACTTCATCTTAGGGGCTCAGTAAGTCCTCCTGTGATATTGTGATTTATAATAAGGAATTCACATTTGGTCTTTGTGCCTGTTCTTGGCACAGAGCTCCTTAGACTCTTGGATTTCCTAAATGATAGCAGCCAGGAAAGTGTCATTTATAAGCCCCTTTCAACCACACCTGGTAACCACTCTTCTATTTTCTGTCTTGATTCTGGCATCTTCATACAAGTGGGATCACACAGGTATTTGTCCGTTTGTGTCTGGCTTACTTCACTTTGCACAAGCTTGTCCAACCTGTGGCCCAGGATGGCTTTGAATGTAGCTCAACACAATTTGTAAACTTTCCTTAAAACATTATGAGATTTTTTTTTTGTGATTTTTTTTTTTAAAGATTTATTTTATTGATTTTTGACAGAGAGAAACAGAGACAGAGAGAGACAGAGAGAAGGGGGAGGGCCCAGAGCAGTCTCCATAGTTGACATTAGTTTTCCATATAGTTTCACTCCACAGGTGGGCACAGGGCTGCACAGGGCAGGAACTGGGCCGGGAACCTCCCACATAGGTCCCAGCAAGAACTGAACTGGGGACACACCCCAGCTCAGCATGTGGGTCCGCATGGGACGGGGCCGGGATTCGATCCTCGGTCCCCGGGGCTTCAAAGCGAGTGCTTAACCCGCTGAGCCATCCCAGCCTTTTCTTTTTTTTCTTTTTCTTTTTTTATTAGCTCATCAGCTATCGTTAATGTTAGTGTATTTTATGTGTGGCCCAAGACAATTCTTCCAGTGTGGCCCAGTGAACCCACAAGGTTGACCACTCCTGTCATATCTTCAAGGTTCATCCATGTTGCAGTATGTATCAGAATTTCTTTCCTTTTTAAAGCTGAATAATATTCCATTGTATGTTTATTCCACATTTTGTTTATTCATTCCTCTGTTGATGGACATTTGGGTTGTTTCTACATTTCAGCTGTTATGAATAACGTTGCTCTGAACATTTGTGTACAAGTATCTGTTTAAGTCCCTGTAGAATCTGTGCTTTTTACTGTTGTGCTATTCATGTTCCCTTCAGGCAGTGAGACTCGCCACGTGGTGCTTACTTGTGTGTGTGTGTGTGTGTGTGTGGGGGGGGGGTTACCTTAGGATCTATGTGGAATAATTCTCATCTGAATGGATAAACAGATAGAAGATAGTAAAGCCAAAACGAGGAATGTACAGATTTTTTTCTCTTTGAAGATGTAACCCTAAACTTAGCCTAATTAGTTTCATTATCAAAAGTTCCCTTCCAAAAGCAGCTAAGTGAAAAGTGTTTTAATAGCAATGATTCTCAAGCTCTTTGGCCCCTTCGTACTCTTAAATACTTTTGAGGACCTCAAAGAGCTTTTGTGTGGTTTCTATCTCATATCAGCAGTTACCATATTAGAAACTGAGACAGGAAAATTTAAAACTACTTCCATTAGAGTGATGATGTCAACAGCTGTCATATAGACTAAAAATGCCACTATATGCTCATGAGAGAATGGCAGTGAAAAAGGCAAATAAGTTTGTGTTATGAAAACAGTTTAGGGGAAGCCGGGATGGCTCAGTGGGTTGAGCGCTCACTTTGCAGCCCCAGGGACCGAGGATCGAGTCCCGGGACCGAGGATCGAGTCCCGGCCCCGGCCCGTGCGGACCCATATGCTGAACTGGGGAGCTCCCCTAGTTCAGTTCTCTCTCTGTCTCTGTATCTCTCTCTCCCTCTCTCTCTCTCTGTCAAAACAATAAAAAAAAAAAAATTAAAACAAACAAACAAACAAACAAACAAACAAAAAAACAGTTTGACTTCGAAGATCACTTGAAGAGTCCTGGAGGCATCACATACAGGGTTCCCAGGCCATACTTTGAAAAATCACAGTTACAGAGTTTTAGGCAAGAAAAGTACAGTTTGTTACTCCAGTGACCTACCTCACCTTTACTGTGGCTTTTTTGGATTTACATTTTCACATTCATTGTGATTGAATAATTTGTTGTTAATCTTAACCATAAATGTATGTCTCGTACATATGACATTTATGTAGATAAATGTAGAGACTTTGACTCCTTTTTAAAGGAGCAAATTAAATTAAAATGTAGAGAATTTGACTCCTTTTGAAAAAATTGCAGGTACGTTGACTGGGAATTGTTGGCTCTGTCAGAGGTGAGAATTCTTTATTCTGGTGACTGTGTGACTACAGCATCATTATAGTATGCTCTGGCTGGGCTGTTTCTTCAGTGAAGCTTAAATTTGAGCATCCTGTTTTTTTTCTTTTGCCCACTGGTTAGGAGACTTTTGTCATCTCTCATCTGGAAAGTGAAGGCCTATCTGCCAGGACCCAGGGAGCAGAGTGGGAGAAGAGAATGAAGGTGGTCTCAGCATCTCCATATTGGGTATGGGCTGGATGTTGTCTAATGGTTTCAACCTTATTGGCGTTTTGCTAGGCCTCTTCCCATGTTGCAGGCACAGGGAACTTGGACACTGCATTCCTCAGCATCCTTTGACAGCAGGATTCTGATTTTGATTCTGCCAGGGAGAGATTCAGAAGGCCAAAGAGAAGGAGAAGCCACTATTGCTATTGCAGCTACAGCGCATGGCAGTTGTGAGATTTTTCTAGTCCTTCTGGGACTCAGAGCCACCTTGGTCGTTGGGGAGCTGCAGTCATCTGTATAGTTCCTTGAGATGCTTGTGCATTATGATTTCCTGAACATGAGTGATAGTTTCTCTAACCTTGGCTCTCAGTATTCTTCCCACGATTTTCTAAGCCTCTAATTCCCTGTATTAAATCCCTTCCTGACATATCTAGACTAGTGTGTATTTTCTGACTAAATTTGGACTGATACACATACATTACACGTACATCTCTTAAGTTCCTATGTATTGAGGATGGAACCCCTGTTCTTAACTGAGTTCATTGCCCTACAGGCCTGAGTCCTTTGCTTTTACCTTCGTCAGAGAATAAATCTCCAGCAGTGTGCTGGTGTGGGAGGGATCACTTAGAGTGGAGGAGGGCTCGGGGCCTCTGACTGCTACCTGGACAGATTTCCAGTCCTTCCTTTTTATTTTAGTTTGTGTTTGACCTCCAACTTCCAGAGTTACCTGGAGCTACCAGATCTAAAGTCTTTTCGAAATTCTGGGGTATAAATCAGATTTTATCATGGCTTTCCTTGCCGTAGTCCTAGGATTCAGCTTTGTCAACTTTAGTCTTTTTAGCACTTATCCATCTGCAGTTCACGTTCCAGATTTTGTTGCTGTGATTTATGTTAAAAAAAAAAATCCTTTTACCGTTCTTTTATTTGGGTTTCAGAAAAGAGTAAAACTGATGGATGTGTGTAGTTTGCACTGTGTGCCCTGGAGCCCTACTTTTCCAAACTAATAATCAAGAAGTCAATTGCTGCCACTTTTTGGCAGCAGTTAATTACCTTTATAGCTGTGTCAGTTTTAGAGTTTTGGAATGTAAGAGATGGTGCTGATCCTGTCAGGGAGCCTTTTTAGGAAAGTTTATGTTCTCTGTTCATTGTGCAGCTCTGAATTCTGCTTTTATTCCCCAACATTCCTTTTTTCTTTAATTTTTTTTTTTTAAGATTTATTTTTATTGTTTTTGACACAGAGAGAGAGAGACAGACAGACAGACAGAGAGAGAGACAGAGAAAAGGGGGAGGGCCCAGAGCAGTCTCCATAGTTGACAGCATTAGTTTTTCCATATAGTTTCACTCCACAGGGGGCATGGGGCTGCACAGGGCAGGAACTGGGCCTGGAGCCTCCTGCACAGGCCCTGGCAAGAACTGAACTGGGGGCACACCTTAGTTCAGCACATAGGTCCACATGGGCCAAGCCTGGGATTTGATCCACAGGCTCCGGGGCTGCAAAGCAAGCGCTTAACCCGCTGAGCCAACCCAGCTTCCCCTCCCCTTCATTCTTCTTCCTGTGTACTGGACCTCAGTTAAAGGTGCCACCATCATTCAGTACCCCAGGTTGGGAGACATACTGTTATCCATCCTACCTCCCTCTCCCTCTCTCTCTTTTTATAAAAATGGTGTAAAATACACATAACTTAAAATTTATCATCTTAACCATTTTTAATTTTACAATTCAGTGCTATTGAATACATTCACATTGTTGTGCAACCATCATTACTATTTATCTTTGGGACTTTTTTCTCTTGCAGAATTGAAATTCTATCCGAGTCAAACAATAACTCTCCATCACCCCTTCTCTCCAGCCCCTGGCAAACCGCATTTCTACTTTCTGTCTCTATGAATTTGGACGGCTCTAGGTACCTTAGATAAATGACATCATATAGCAT
This sequence comes from Craseonycteris thonglongyai, assembly GCA_004027555.1. Lineage (NCBI taxonomy): Eukaryota > Metazoa > Chordata > Mammalia > Chiroptera > Craseonycteridae > Craseonycteris > Craseonycteris thonglongyai. Next base: position 96,614 of record PVKE010000868.1, on the reverse strand, counting down.
TTGTCCTTTTGTGATTGGCGTAGTTCACTTACTATAATGTTTTTAAGGCTCGCATGTTGTAGCCTGTGTTAGAATAATGTTCCATTGAATGTATATTCCAGTTTTGTTTATCCATTCTTATGTCAATGGATACTTGGGTGCTTCCATCTTCCGGCTTTAGTAATAATGCTGCTGGAAACGTGGGTATATCTCCCCCTCTCTTTTACATCACCACTAGTGACCAGGGTACCAGATTCTGCCATAGCTTCCTCTCTCCTCCACTGCCGAGGTTCAAGCCCTCATTACCTCTGGCCTGGACTCTTGCAGAAGCCTCTTAACTGACCACCGTGCCTCCCTTCCAGTCTGTCACATTGTATTCTCAGTTGTTTTTCTGAAACCTCATTGTCCTGTCTAGAAATTATCAACAGCACCATTCAGACTTTTCTAACATAACACCAGCTGATCCAACTTTCATTGCCAGTGTTGTCACTTAGCACCTGCCCTCTGGTTACATTCCTTTTGTCCCAAAGGACTTTGTGTTCTTCACATGCTCCATGATTTCCTGATTCCATATGCTGGCCCATGCTCTTCCCTGGAATGCCTTCTCCCAACCTTCCACTGCTCTGCACTTGTAGGATGCATCTTTTCTGTTTAAAAAAAAAAAATCTGATCATATGTTTTGGCATAAAAATGTTATGAGAATAGCCAATACCATATTTTTGTTTTGTCATATTATCTGGCAAGTTGTAAACTTGACCCTTGAAAAGCTAGGGAAAAAGGTGTTTTGGGTACTTGGTGAGTATTTAATGCATTGTGATTCTAGGTTAAGGTGACCAGATGTCCTGCTTTTGGCGGGACAGTCCCGATTTTTAACAATTTGTCCCACGTCCCGCGGCGTTTAAAAAAAGTCCCGATTTTTGGAAAGAATGCACAACAAGCTAGGGAACGGCGGGAGATAGACCAAATTTTTAATCAAGAACCCCCTCCCCCCCGGTCAATGGTGTCCTGCTTTACCAATGTTAAAATCTGGTCACCTTATTCTAGGTGCCCCAGGGGGGCGTGATAGACGTGATCACACGTGGTGCCCCTCAGGGCGATGACAAGGGGGCTGGTCTCTGGATGTAGCTTAGGTTTCTGTGCTGCTGATCATGTTCAGTGTCATGGGTGATCCTCCAACGACTCTTCTTGTCCCCATATACAGGGACCGTGTGAACAAGAGCACCTATTTTTAGGACTGGAGCAGCAGGACAACACAGGAATGACAAGAATTTAATGAATCTGAACATGTCTCCACATTAGAGATACTGCTTGGGGTGCAGAGTATGTGCTTCCGGTGATAACACTGAAAATAAAACATTTTGTTTTATATTAGCTAGCAAGTGTCAATACTTATTTAGAGTCTACTAGACACCCAGCATTGTGCTAGGTGTTATAATGGGTAGGAGGATGTGAGAGTTTAGAGGGAAACAGGACCACAGGAAGGAAGAATATGACATGGATCTTCCTAGCATAGTGGAGTGTGAGTGCCAATGTGGACTCTCTATTATGAGTCAAACACTGTACTAGGTACTGTTATATACATTACCACATGTAATTACAATAGCAGTTGCCTTGTAAATGGTAGTATTGCCCAGGTTTACAGAAGAGGAAACTGAGAGTCAGGGAGGTTAGGTAGCTTGTTCAAGATTTGTTTAAGACTGGTATGTGACAGAGATGGGCCTTAGGCCTGATGCATCATGAGGTTAGACGTTGAAGCACTTGTAGGATATATAAATTTTCAGCAATGTGGCACTGATAATGTGTGAATGGAGATTTCAGGCATGGGAATAATCAATCAAATGTAGAAGAGTTACTGGCCTAGACAATTGGTTTGGATCTGAAAGGGTGGTGTTTTGGAAGAGAAGGGAACAACCGCATGGAGGTGGGGCCAAGCTGGGTGTGTATATGAGAGAGTTAAATCTCTTATGCAAGAGGATTAATGGGGAGTCTGGAATGCAAGGATGAAACCTCTGTGGGATATCGAGGAGTTTGGTTTTGATAAGGTTACAGCAGGTGGTCTGGCCAGTTAGGAGCAAGGGAACAGGATGAGGCCAATAGCTATTTGGTATGGCTATTCTGGAAGTAGAATGAGGAGTAAGGTGGGGAGACATTGAATAGGAATTCAACCAGGACTCTCTTGTAATATTGGAGAGGGTGCTTTCATTAGGTTGATGACTAGGGATAGAGATGGTGGGTGGTAGGAATAAATTTAGTGGAGATTTTGATGAAAGGCATGGCCCAGTTAGTCACAGAATATGCAGTGGGTAATGGAGTTGGAGGAGTTAAAGATGACTTCACCACTTGAAGCTTGGGAGTTGGAGTGAATCAAGGATGTAAATGAGGAAGATGAGATGGTCAAATGGGCAAGTACTGCATGCCCACGGGGAACATTGGGGACTGGAATGGAACTCAGAGGTCAGGGTTCAGATTGTAGAATCTCACTGTCCCTAGCTTAGAGACCCTGGAATTTTGAGTAGCCTTTCCTTTTAAAGGTCCCCAGGGCCCCACGGCTTTGCTCCTGGGATCTTTTTCCCTAAATTGTAGAGTAAGCAGCGACTGGCATATGCCTTCTGCCCTCCCACTGATTGGCTCAGGTTCCAGAGAAACTCAGACAGGAGCCTGGGGCAGTGTTTTTCCCAGGAGTTAGGAATTTGAACAGATAATTATGTTGTACAAGTAGTTATAGATGGAATGAACACATGTTGACCTTACTGTTTTATGAAATAAAAATCACTCTAGGGTATATTCGCCTGTGTTAATTAACGACATGGGTGATTGGCTAAAAGGCTGATGATGGTTCTTGTAAGTAAGTTGCAATTATGAAAACTTTCTCCTGATTAGATTGTGTTGCATTTCTTGTCCTGGTTATTTCTTTGGGTGTGGCTGTAAAGTTGTGACCTGTACTTAAATGTCTCTGTCCCCAGTAGTTTTTTGAAGTAGGCTGGGCACTCTGTTAGCAGGATTAGTGTGTTGATTGGACAAGAGGAAAGAGAACACAGGGGCCTAAACGTGAAGAATGGGGTGGGGGTGGGGAGGCTGGGGTGTAAGTAATTATCATATTGTATCCTTTGGGTCAACCACTGAGTTACTCCTTTAGACATGCTCTTTGGGCAGGTTGTGCCATTGAATCTCCGGGCTGAGGCTTTGGAAAGAGCCTCCGTTGGTGTGGGCCATCTCTCCAGGACTTGACCAGCAGAGCAGGACCATGGACAAGTCCAATGGCTGGGCATAAGTTGATGAGGGTTGGGTGGACTGTGGGCTTGCCAAACACTGCAGCTGCTTCACCAGTGTCTCAGAGCCTAGCACCTTGGGTCTCACCATCATTTCTGTCAGGGAGCTGTCAGCTTGGAGCCGCCACCTCCCAGGGACTCCAGCTGTCCTTTCCAGTTTGGGGCATGGAGCTGGTCTGCTGAGTCCCTTCTCCTTCCCTGCAGCAAAGCCTGGCAGAGCACCGGACACAAGCTACTTACTTGAGTTGGGTGACTCTCCTTGGCTTGTCCCTTCTGCTTTCCTAGAATGAAACAGCCTTGAAGAAAAACAGGAAACTGCTCTTTTCCCCAAGCCTCCATCCATAATGCTGCATGCTTGCTGACAGTCACCCACCTAGCTCCTGCCACTAAAATGACAGACATTTGCTTCTTAGTGGCACGAGGCAGCATGTGGTGGGTGGGAGGACAGACTGGCCTGGGTTCAAGTCCCCCCACCCTTTGACTACTTAGTAGCAGTGTGACTTCAGGAAGTGCCTTAATTTCACCAAATTTCTCTGGGCTTTGGTTTTCCCCTTTGTAGTACTGCCCTTGCAGGACTGTTGCAATCGTGTTTGCCCATAAAACGTTACTTACTGCTATTCATCTCCTCAGTGGTATTTAGTGGGAGGGATCCCTCCAAGAAGGTGAAATGGGATTTACATGGTCTTGGCTTTGTCAGGAGAGACATGCTGTACTTGGTAATTCTGCAGGAGGCTCTGCCCTATAGCGAAACCCTTGGGCATGAGTTTTTGCTGGCCTCCCTGGGTGGCACGCTGTTCAGGGCTATTATTCATACTTAAGTTCAGCTCCTTGTGATGGGCTTTTTTTTTTTAGGTTAACCTGGAAACCTAATCCTTATGTTTAATATTGTTTATCAGGGGAAACACATCCTGAAGAAAACGATCTCTTTTATAGAAAATAATAAGAAATTACTATAAAAGGTTTTTACCATTGATGAGGCGGTTTCACATTTTCTGTTTTTCGATGTTAGTTGGCAAAAACCTCGATGGATTATGACTTTGGTTCAGCACACCCACAGATATGCTGACCTCAGTATCTGCATCCTCGGACAGTTTTTATTTTGCCCATTTATCCTGTGAGCATCATAGTGGCTGCTCTTTGTGCCCTGCATGAACCCTTTCCCAGCTGTTCAGGTGACAGTGTCCTCATTGCTCCAAATACCCAGAGCAAGGATTTAGTTTCATACTTAGGAAAAAACTTAATAAATGACGCCTCAGTGGAATAGTAAATTTATAGCGTGTGAAAACCTAGCTGTTTCGACCCTGCCTTTGGTCTGTGCAGCTCTAAGGTGTAGGCATCCTCTGCAGAGGAAAACCTCCAAGTTGGAGCAAACTGGAAGAGCCATTATTACTACATTAACATCTCTCTCTCTATTTTTTTAACATTTCGTGGCCACAAGCATGATTTATCAGTGTTCATCAGAGAGGCCTATACTATCTGGGGTTATATGCATTTGCTGTTTTTTTTTCTACTTAGTTTATACAGACAATTTTATTTCAGTGGATTTACTGTTGAAACTGAGGTTTTGGATTTTGCAAATACTAGATCTGGTGGTTCAGTTCTGGTGAACGGTTTGAGTCTTCCCTTGCTCTCCAGCCAATTTTTGGGCAGTGCCTTCCTTTATATTTTCTCTTCCTGTGGGTTGTGTGCTTGCTGCACTGGATCTGGAACCTTGCTTTACTTTTCTTATTGCACATTTGCTTCCCTTCTGCATGTATTTAATTTTTGCATGTTTAAAACTATTGGCTGTTTGTTTTGCCCTAGAAGCCAGAATGTACTGGGGATCTGTGCTCTGGTCATTGGAATATTCATATCTGCCATTCAGATATGGAAGGACCTGAGAGGCCGAATTAATAGGCAGATGGTTGCTTGATAAAAGCCAGAGTTGAGCAGAGAGAGGTGGGTAGTCTTGTAAAGTCAAAACAGCTAGGCGTTGACCTTGATTTGGCCCGTTTCCATACACCCCCTTCATCTAACCCATCTTCTATGCTTATGGACCCTGTCTTAAAATTATATCCTGAATCTGCCCAAGTTTGAGCCCCTCTCTCCCTTTCTCTTGCCCCCTCCCCCAGGCTTAGCCGCTATCTTGCCTTGTGTAGTAGATAAGGGCTGTCTAAAGAACTTCCTGTATGACAGCCGTGTTCTGCATAGGCCCTGTCCAGTATGGTAACTTGCTAGCTACATGTGGCTATTGAGCACTTGAAATGTGGCCAGTGTGACTGAGAAACTGAACTTTTAATTTAACATAGATGAGGTAATGTAGAATTTATACCAGTAACCTATGTAATTTTTACCAACCAATGTCACCCCAATAAATTGAACAATTAAAAATAAGGGAAAGGGAACATTCTGTGACAACATGGATGGACCTAGAGGGTGTTAAGCTAAGTGAAATAAGTCAGACTGAGATATACAAATAGCATATGATCTCACTGGACTCTAAATAACAAAATAAATGAGCAAACAAAACAGAAACAGACCCACAGATACAGAGTACAAACTGATGGCTACTAGATAGGAAGGGGTTGGGGCTGGATGAGAAAGGTGAAGGGATTAAGAAATACAAATTAGTGCTGAACTGGGGAGCTCCCCCAGTTCAGTTCTCTCTCTGTCTCTGTATCTCTCTCCTCTCTCTCTGTCAAAAACAATTAAAAAAAAAAAAAAGAAATACAAATTAGTAGTTATAGGCGAGTCACCCGGATGTAAAGTACAGTAGGAGAATAGAGTGGATAGTATTGTAAAGCCCATGTATAGTGTCAGGTGGGTAGTAGACTTATAGGGAGATTCCTTCATAAATTATATAATTGTCTAACCACTACCCTGTGCACCTGAAACTGATATACAATAATATTGAATGTCAACTTTAATTAAAAAAAAATAGTCCTAAGGATGTGTAGCACGGGGAATATAGTCAACAATGTTCTAATAACATGTACAGTGTCAGGTGGGTGTAGACTTGTTGGGGTTATCACTTTGTAAATTATGTAAATGTCTGATCACTGTGTTGTTCTATATGCCTGAAACTAATAAAAAAGATTAAAGCAAAAGCAAAAAAAAAATTAAAGAAAAAGAAAAGGGAATATTTGAATGACTGCCTATTCTATTCCATGTACATATATTTGGTTCTAAATACACTGAATTAAAAAAATTTTATTATTAAAAAATGAATCCATGTTTCTGAAGAAAAACTAGAAAATATCAAAAGGCAACATAAGAAAAAAAACTCACATTATCTCTCCATGCGGAAATAGCATCATGCTATGCAATGTGGTCATGTCACAAATAACATTACACACACTTCTGTTACCTGCTTTCTTCACTCAGAAATACCTATCAGTAAAATACTTAATCAAAGATCAGTTTTAATGGCTGAAGTGTGTTAACATTTCATGACTGTACCTTAAATTACTAAACAAATTTTTTCTTGAGTGGTTCAGGTTATTTCCTTTCACTATTATAAGCAGCTAAGCTTGTTAATTTCTTTTTCTTTAATCACTGTTCTAGAAAATACCACATTCTTATCCCTTTTGTCTCCCTTTTGTGCGAGTGAGTGAGTCATGGTCTTCCCGGGGTGTTAGTATGTAATTTGTCCTGGACGTGGACTTGTTGTGACTCCTTCTACCTACATCATGTTTCTCTTTGTGGCAATGACCACTTGTTTTCCACACTGTAGTTCTAAAAACAAGTGTTACGCAGTAACTCTGTTTCCTGAGTGCGTGGCTCACACATGCTCACGCTGTCTTCCTGTCTTCCAGCGGAGGCTGGTCTCCAAGAACACACCATCGTAAACAACGTTCTTTGAACACCTACTGATTGACAATGCAGTGTATTTTTATTTAAAATGACTGTTCACTTGATATTCTCTAACATGTTGTAATCTTGACCTTTATAATTGCCACTGTTTTAGTATTCTTTTAAATGGCAGGCAGTACAAATAAAGGTGACTTTGTCCTTAATGTTACTTCTGAAGAGTACATAGGGTATTACTACAGTGTCAAGTAATAAATAAATAGCTGTGGATATAACGTATCTATATTGAAATGCATTCAAGAGTGGGTTTAAACAGTGCTTGGGCTTCTAATGCTGCTCCCCTCTCTCTTATGGTTTGATCGTGGGATGGGAGAAGTTTTCAAAGGGAATCATAAAGACTTAGACAAAACCTGGGTGGCATTTCTTGACTTCCTTGTGATTTCAGGTTTGTAAATCAAATTGTGCATCTTGGTCAAGTTTCTGTTTAGTGCATCATGAAGATAATAATTAGAAGCTTATTTAGCTAAAAGCATGCAGAGAAGCACACTTTGGCCATACTGGGCTGGGTGGCCTCTGAAAGTAGGAGCCAGGTAGGGTCCAAGGTAGGATAGGGTGTGGAGAGGGCAGCCACTATCCTGAAAAGCCATGCAAGGCTGGCTTGGTTCTAGAAGGTAGGTGAACTGGGGCAGTGGGGTTCAGATGTCCAAGCTGCTAAGAGTGTGACTTTAGCCAAACAAACCGGAAAAGTTGGTATTCCTGTTGGTGTTTTTCTATGCATGGTCATCAGTTTTCTCTTGATGATCCCCATTCTTTAGTTATGCCAAAGACTTGAAATATAGCCTGTGCTAAGAAGTTTTAAATCCAGATCAGAAAGGCACTGACCAGTTTGAGAGAGAGAAAGACTTTAGTTTACCATGCAACTGAATCACAAATAACTTCACAAAACCTGCCATTCATTCCACAAATGTTTGTTCAAACCTGCTCCATACCAGATACTGTTTTTGGAATTCAGTAATGACTGTGACACAATTTTCCTGCTTTCAAGGATTGATGTGTAGCTCAGCTTCTGAATGTGGTGTCCCCAAAGGCAGGAAGCTTGGGTTTCTCACAGCTACAGATTTCAAATAGTAAAATGCTAACAGTTGTGAAATGAAAGTGGGTTTGGGGTTAAGGGCTGTCAGCACAGGAGGATGAGCTGGGAGATGTGGGAATAGGTCCTGGGCAGAGGCTGGCAGGGTAGATGGGGAGACAGGTGTGGGATCTGGGGAGTATCTACAGTTGTGTGGGCATGGACCTGAGTAGTCAGTTTTGACGGGGCTGTTCTGAAGGCTTGAGGCCTCATCTGCTGCCCCTGGATGTCTTTGAGTTGATACTTTCCTGATGGCGAGGCACTCTTGGGATTGGGCAGTTCATCTAGCTCTAGATCAGGGGTGTCCAAACTTTTGGCCTCCCGGGGCCACATTGGAAGAAGATTTGTCTTGGGCCACACATAAAGCACACTAACACTAATGATAGCTGATGAGCTAAAAAGAAATCACAAAAAAAATCTCGATGTTTTAAGAAAGTTTACTAATTTGTTTTGGGCTGCTTTCAAAGCCATCCTGGGCCACATGTGGGCTGTGGGTTGGGGAAGCTTACTGTAGACCAATGCCACCCAAAGTGTAACCTGCTGATTGGTGCCAGTAGGTAAGTACAAACATTGAGAGTAAGTGCTTCAGTAGCAACTTGACTTTTCAGCCACATACAAGTTGTATGAGCAGTGGGTTCGTTTGTTTGAACAGGATATAGACCCATTTGGGTTTTGTGGGACCTTACACATATGAGTAAGTTCATATCTAGCTGGAGCTGGAAACTAGTCATGTGCAGTGGGACCACATGTCTTTCCCTAATGAATAGAAATGAAATGAAACGTAAAACAAAACAACCCAGTCCTTCACTACAGTAGTTTGAGAAACACCACTCTAGACCACTCATGGAGGTAATGGGAAGTTGGGGGCCCCGAAGTCAACAACCTTTGTAAATCTAAGTTCATTTATCACATTCCAGGTTCATTTCTGGTCAGTGTACGGACTACCTTCCCCTCTTCGCTTTCCTCCTTGTCATTGGTGTGTTTATTTTTCTATGGGCCTTACACAGAATTCGGCACATATTTTGTATATATATTACACACAATTCATGAATTTGTCATTTTAAATGTGATGGTGTTATTGGAGAATTGGGTCCTTCTCAGCGCTGTGTCCAGGTTCTTGGTGTCCCGAACAAAGAATTGAGTGAGATACTGAAGTGCAGGGGTGACAGAAGGGTTTATGGTAAGCTAAAGCAGGAAAAGTACACTTCCAAGAGATGGAGGTGGGCCTGAGCAAGAAGTGCCTCGAAAGGCACCAATTATTGGGCTCTGGGCAGTTTTATTCTTTTTCCTAGAAGGAGTTACACCCTTCTGGGTGTGGGGCTTTTTGATTGACAATCTTGATTGACAGGGGGTCATTACATCACCTTTTTTCACCTATGTAAGTTTCTTCCCAGAGTTCAGTCTGATACGATATTAATGAACTTCCAGGCATATGTATGTTATAATGAGGCTAAGGTGGAGGATGGGTCCTATGAAAGGGGTCCCAAGATTCCCCTACTCCAGAGCCTGCCGACTTTTCTCTTTGGAGATGTGATCTCCCCAAATCTCTTTGGGAAGCTGAGGGGCTGAAGGTCCCTTCTGTATTTACCCCCTGCTGTATTTACCCCCTGCTGAGTGTGGCTTATATCCTTGCCAATGGGGGGCAGGCAGAGAGGGGAGGTCACAGAGCTCTCCCCCTTACTAGGCTAAAAGGAGGGGAAGAGGTCTTGAGATCTGCCTCAAAGACGGTGTTCACTTCTTTGGTTGGGATGGTCCGGAAACTTCTATTGGGTGTATTTCATATGCTGATGACCTCTAGATGAGGAGAGACAGATTCAGTTAATGAATTTGAAAGCATTAGCCCAAAAGCAGACTTCAAAGCCATCAAAAGCTCTATTTTTTATCTTGGCTCCGTCTTCCAGCCTAACCAGTCATTTCTGGGGCGTTATCTACCCAGGAGTTGTATCCGGAAGGCCTGGAAAGAATACTTGCCCACAATCAACAACACAAATCAGGGTCCAGGGTAATTAAGTTGATGTCTGGCAGATACAAATTCCAGGGTGATTCTCTAAGCCTGGAGACAGGGCATATTTTGGGAATATACTTAGCATAAGAATGATGAACTGAAGTTGGAGGCAGAGGAGATTCTAGGAATAAACAGAAATTAATAAAAACTTGGAAGCTGATGGACTAAGGAAAAGAACAGAAATTTCTACGATGGGGAGAGGTGGGGCTACTTCATTTGGCCCATATCATTAGTATTTTGCTATGTTTATATGAATATTTTTATAAAAATTAGGGCCGTTTCATTTTTCTTTTGTGTTCCTGAAGTCTGTACCAAAGGAGAAATATTGTGTTCAAGGGTCTCTCTTTTATTGCTCTGTAGAAAGACAGAACTGATTTATATTGTGGAAGTTTAGTGGGCATATACTGGCCTTGAGATTGCCACGATTTGATTATAATACTTTCTCACAGTTAAAAACACTAAACAATCTTAAAAAGAAAACTACTACCAAATTGAACCTTAATGATGACATTTTCTAATTTACATAGCCTGGATATAAGCTTTGCTCCATTATAGTTTACATCTTTACCCATTCTGTTATTGTTGATTTTCTATTTGTTTTGTTATATTTTGTGGTGTAAAACTTGTTCATTCGTATTTATATTTTTATACTAATCTATATCATATCTTTTGTGTTTATATATTTTCTTGGCCAGAAGTTATTTTCCCCTTTACAAGGGGCATAACTATGCTATTCTGCTCTTCTCTAGGTTTTAAAATGCTATTTCTTGGATCTATCTGGACCTTATTGCAATGTTTGGTATAAGATGTGGATCTGTGTTAATTTCCTTCTATACTGTTTATCAATACCAGTAATTTTTATTAATGATTTTCCCCTCATTTTTTGTGTTCCTTGTGGTTTGACACTATTTTTAGCAATTATCATGGAATTAATATATTTTTGGAATCTCCATTTTTATGCTACCATCTATTTAAAAAAATTAACCCAGTAGATATGAGTTTTATTTGTAACCTATTTTAATAAAGCACTTTACCCCCATGACTTGCAAAAAATATTGTGTTTTATTCTTTCCTCTAAATCTTCAGGTTGCATTTTACTGTCAGTTGGTACAGTTTTCCAAACTTGCCTGTTTTAAAAAAATAAAATAGAATTACTTTAATTTTTTCTAAAGACATCATGACAAATCTTAAGACAGAGAACACTGGACATTAAGAAAGAGGCACACCCCGGTCTTTACAATCTAGTGCAATTACTTTTCTTTTGTGTACTCTGCTAGCATTTTCACAAAAACAGAGATCTGATCCTAGTTTCTGCAATCTAGCAATGTGCTTATCCAGAAGCTTCTGCCTGATTTCTTGGCTGCACTTTTGACTAGATGCAGTGATTTTACAGTGATTTTAGTGGGGGATGTATGGCTGGCACATGCAAGGATAAAGTTGAGGGTTCGAAAACCCTAGAGTCAATTAGCATAGCTCTGATCCTAGGTTATAAACCATTCTCTATGCTTGGGTCATGGAGGAATTGCAAGAGATTTGTCAGCATAGACTTGTCAAAATTAGTGAAAAAAGCTGTACAAGCCATGGTGTATTGACTTTGTATGTGAAAGGAAGTGTCTCATGGGACCAATATTTAGACATTAATCAAGCAAGAAGGAAGAAAGTGTAGATCACTAGACTGAGGTGTTTGTTTATTCTATGCGGGGTAGCTTTTAAAGGATTTTCTGTCTCAGTGTATCCTGAGTTTTTAGAATTACTGGCAAGTTCCTTGAGTGGAACTTCCCTGCTTCAGAGGTCAGCCCGTGTGCCTGATGGAAGATGCCCATGGATATTTGTAATAAATTAAAATCCTTCCCTATGGGGCCCAATTGTCTGTGAGTGCCAAAGCATTTTTCTCTTTGATTATGGACTTTGTGACAGTATCAGGTGACTCCAGAAATTGAGAATAAATGCTTTATATATAACATTTTTTATCAAATTCCCTAATAAGTAAAAAATTCTTGGCAATGCAATTAACAAAGACTTCATGATTATTTTAGCGATTGCTGTATAAACTTTTGCACTGTATAGCTGTTCTATATTTTCCTTCAAAAAATGCTATATTTAAACATTTTTCTTTTGCTGCTTGCTAATTTTTTGGTTCTCCCACTAGTGGCCTAGTATATTTTTCTGGCTGTCAGACTTTTTTCTTCCTTCTGCTTGTTTCCCCCAATTATACATTAATTGAGATAATAGGATATACATGTAGCATACATAACTTTTGGTTTACAATAAATAATGACCAGTGTTTACATAGTGCTTAACAGCATAGAATGTATTTCATACCCTTTGAACTTCATCAAATCCTGAGGTGGGAGTTATAGGTACAGCCATATTTATAGAGAAAGAGACTGAAGTTCAGAGAATGTATGACAACCTGCCTTAGATTAGGCCACAAGCTAATTAGTGGCTGTTTAGGACCTCTGGTTACAAACCTCATAATTTTCCCCCGTATATCTTCTGTTTTTCATTCTTTTTGATCAAATTACATTTTTAATGGAAGGGAATGGAAGTATTGATTTTTTTTTAATGATTATTTATTTTTTAAATTAAAATTAAAAAAAAAATTTTTATTGTTTTTGACAGAGAGAGTGATACAGAGACAGAGAGAGAACTGAACTGGAGGAACTTCCCAGTTCAGCACATGGGTCCGCAATGGCCGGGGCCTGGATTCCATCCTCAGTCCCAGGCGCCGCAAAGTGAGCGCTTAACCCACTGAGCCGTCCCAGCTTCCCTGATTTTTTAAAAGTCACAATATGCAGTGCTCAATTTAATGGGCTTAATGAATAACTGACTGTTATAATGATGCAATATATTTTTCTTAAGGTTTATGACTGTGTTAAAAGAACATGTTTATTTAAAGATATCTTTTAAAAATACTTGTATTTACCTAATTTATTGATCAAGTGAATGTAATGTGTTGCTTTTAGTTGAAGAACCTTTCTAATTTTATTCAGATGATCTCATTGAAAGGGACGAAATTATACAGAAGCACAAGCTATATAATTCAGTTTTTTTGAATGCTATTTTATAGTCAGGTTTTAAAATTTTGATTTGTATTTGTTGCTACAATATAAATTTGAAATTGATTTTTGTCTGTTAATCTTGCAAAATTCACAAATTAGTTTTACTAGTTTATAGATCCCTTAGGATTTTCCATATAGACTAAATGTCATCAGAAAATTGAGATCATTTTACTTCTTTATGACCTTTACCTATGCCTTTCTCTTTTTTTTGCCTTGTACAATGCATATGCTATAGTAAATGGCACATATTTGAACAAATGCTGTTATAATGTTCTCATTGTGACAAGACTCCTTTATGTCTGCCTTATAAACCATAGATACAATGTTAGAGAATGTTATTAGAAATAAAAAAAAAAACCAATCTTGAGTTATTTGAATTTTAAAAATTATTTTTTATATATTGGTAATGAGCATCGGTGTCTATTTTGATATTGTAATTTGTGCTCTACTGGAGTGCAGAGTGAGGAATTTTGATAGGTGTTGGCAAATTATTACAGGTGTTCAAGAAACTTTTAAAAAATTTATTTTGAGGGATGAGACTAACAGGTACTTAAAAAATCTACTCTCATTGAGGCAATAGTGGCTAATTTTAGATGCTAAGTTTATAGAGAAGTGTGTTAAGCAGAGTAAGAGAAAAGGAGAGATGAAATTGGGATAGGAAATTGGTTATTTAAGATGTGAGCAATCTTTTTGACTGTCCAGTGTAGCAGTTTGTGTATAATTAAATAATATTTGAAATATTACATAGAATGATAAAAAGAGAACTAGATTCAAATTTAACTCTGACACATCCAAGCTGTGTGAACTTGGACAAATCACTTGCCTTTTGTTTTCTTAAAAACTGTAAAATGGAAATAATGATACGCAGCTTTCAGCATTGTTGAGATTAGAAATAATATAGGTATAACCCCTGATATGTATGTGGTGTACAGTAGCATGTAGCTATGACTATTACAGGACTCCATCCTGTGGTATTTAATTAAGTTATTATTTCTGTACTAAATTGTTATAATTTATTAATGGATACCATCAAATATCACTTGTCACCAAAGGAAGGGAAACGTATCTCTGAAGAACTCTGTCCTGCTAAAAGGATATAAAAACTTTATGTTCCTGGAGACTCACGCTGCAAAGTGAGGAAGAAAGAGGATAAGCCATTGAGTTGCTGGATCACTTGCCAACTTTCTTCTGCCCCTATTGTCCTTTACCCCAGTTTGGAGAGTCAGACAAGCATGTTGATTTCCCAGGGCCTGTGAGGGTCTCCCCTGGCTGAGACTGTGCTCAGATGCACAGGAGCACCTGGGGCCCAATGTTGGGGCAGGTGCTGCCCCTGCGACTGTGACAGCCAGGTGGCCTTTGCCAGACATCATTCACTTCCTCTTCCCCTTTTCTGTATCTAGATGACTTGGCTAGGTGTCCTTGGCTAATGTGTAACCTGTCTCTTTCTTCTAGAAATCAGAAGGTGGACTCTATGTATGCATGAATACATTTTTGGCCTTTGGAAGGGAACACGTTGAAAGACATTTTCGAAAAACTGGACAGAGTGTATACATGCACCTGAAAAGACATGTGCGAGAGGTGAGAGAAACTTTTGGAGAACTGGCTTTGATATCTTGCCTGTTACATTTGTCTCAATGTGCTTATCACGTGGGAATATTACTAGGCCCACATAACTTGTGATTCCCTCGGATGATGGGAAACAAACACGGGACTGTTTGCAAAAATTCATAGACTTTCCCAAACCTTATCTTAGCCAGTTTTATTTTTCTCTTCCTTTAACTCTGATTGGAGTTAAGAAGACATGAGTTAACTGGAAAAAAATTAAGTAAAAAATTATATAAAAACACACAAAATCATGCACGAAACACTGCTGGGTCTAAAAATCAGACATAAAAAATATTTGGATATTTTTTCTCCAGGTTTTTTTTATTTTAGTGAAAGAACTTTCCTAAAAGTTCAAGTCCCTTTTGTTTCCTTCACTCTCCAGAAATAACCATGGTTATAAATTTGTTATTTCTCATTTCTATGCATACCATTAACTTTTATTTACACGTAAGTATTCATGACCAATCTATAGAGTGACTGTGTGTTTGTTTTAAAGATGTAGATAAATACTATCATAGTTACCTGTAATTCCGTGTAAAGCTTTCCCTTTCAACATTGTTTTTGAAATCTATTAATGTTGTGAATACATTTGGATGTGTTTAATTCATTTTAATTGTTTTTTGGTATTTCATCTTATGAGTACCTTGTCATTTATTATTCTATTCTCCTATTGATGAACAGTTAGATTGTTTCCTTTTGCTTTGCTTCATAACAATGCAACAATTAGCATTTTTATCCATTTCTTGGGGTGTCTGCGCAAGATTTCTTTAGGAAATAGATCTAGGATTGCTAATGCTGGCTTATGGATGTGCTTATCCTTATTTTTACTAGGTATTGCCAATTGCTTCCTCAGAGTGGTTATACCATTTTATACTCCTGTCTGCAGAAACTGTGAACTTCCATTTTCCCATGGTCTCACCAGCATTTGGTCAAACTTTTGATTTTTGCCAGTCTGATTGTTGTGAAGTAGCATTTAAATACTTGGCATTTCCTTCAGTGAGGGTTGCAATTATTTATATATGTTTCTTGGCCCTTTTGATTTTCTCTTTTGGCCTATATTTATCTCTTTTGGTCTTCCCTTTTCTTAGAAGTCTGATTGAGTTCTTTTTAAACTCTGGCTACAAAATCTTTTTGCTTCATTTATAAATTATTTTGTAGAACAGAAATTTTGAATTTTGATAGATTTATTAAACTTTTATTTGTGAATTGTGCCTTTTGTATTTTGTCTAAGATATTTCCCGACTCAAGGTTATAAAAATATTTCTTCTAATACTTAAAATTTTTTTTCTAAGTGCATGCATGTGTGTGTGTGTGTGTGTGTGTGTGTGTGTTAACATTTTAAGCCTTCAGTCTGTCTGTAATTTATTTGTGAACTGTGGGAATCTACTTTTTATTTTTCAGACTGATAACCAATTGTCTCACTGTTACTGGATTTGTGCAGTCTTTCCCAGTGATTTATAGTATCATCTTTTTAATATTTTAACTTGCCCTTCACATTAGGGTCTGCTTGGGGGCTCAGTTCTTTTCCATTTTTCAGACTCTGCATTGGTGTGATACACTATCCAAGAGTGCAAGCACTTTTTTCATGTTAGTTTTTCCCCAGAACTTTACTGGATTTAGACATTTATTTTCTATATAGATTTTGGAATCAGTTCATCCAGTTTAAAAAATCCTGTTGAGATTTTGATCACTATCACCATGAATTTGAAAATTAATTTATAATCCACATCATGTGTAAGCTCCATGAGAGCAGGGACTTTTGTTTGTTTTGTTCACTTCTGTGTCGTCAGCATTTAACAATGCCCAACACATAATTGGTGCTTCATAAATATTTATTCATGACCATTTTACATGGTATACTTTTCTATTTTTTCAGGTCTCCTTTATGTCCTTCAGTAATATTTTGTAATTTTCAGTGAAGGAGCTTATATTTTTGTTAGCTTTTTAAAAGACACTGTAGGTTTTGTAATGATTGCTGATGCTGTCTTTTATTTTTTATGCATTTTAATTGGTTATTGATGGTGTTTAGGGATGTTATTAATTTTCTAATGTTGATTTTATATTTAGCGACACTGTTCAACTTTTACTTTAGCCTTAATAGTTTATAGACTCTCTAGGACCTACCTAATACATTTTCTGTGTAAATTTTGGACAGTAGTGAGAGTAGGAAGAAGAAGAGGAAGGAAGAAAGGCCAGGAGGACAGATAAGCCATAAACCCAAATGATTAGATTTAAAATAATCTAATGTTGGCCTAATATTACATGATTTACATTCACTACTCTGTTAGGTAGAACACAGCGGTTCTTAAGAAGTCCATTCTGACCCTT
The DNA here is from genome assembly GCA_004027555.1 of Craseonycteris thonglongyai. Taxonomy (NCBI): domain Eukaryota; kingdom Metazoa; phylum Chordata; class Mammalia; order Chiroptera; family Craseonycteridae; genus Craseonycteris; species Craseonycteris thonglongyai. The sequence continues at coordinate 79,448 of PVKE010000868.1, read as the reverse complement.
GTATGTCTTAGTGTAAGGTGGTGAAATTTTAGGAAATGGGGAAAAAAGTTGGAATAACGCTCACGGTTACAAAGCCAGTGGCAGAATTGTAGAGTGCTGGTAATCTTAAAAGATTTATTTATTTATTTATTTATTTATTTTATTGTTTTTGACAGAGAGAGAGAGAGAGAGAGAGAGAGAGAGAGAGAGAGAGAGATACAGAGACAGAGAGAGAACTGAACTAGGGGAACTCCCCAGTTCAGCATATGGTTCCGCACGGGCCGGGGCTGGGGTTCGATCCTTGGTCCCTGGCGCTGCAAAGTGAGCGCTTAGCCCACTGAGCCATCCCGGCTTCCCCAATGGTAATCTTGTACAGTGAACTTTGCCTCTGGAATTTTAAGTTACATATTTTATTCTCTGGTCACACTCCTTTCTCAGTTTAACTTTTTCACTCACTTATTCTGACTTTTATCTGTTGTTCACCCTCCTTGAGAACGCCAGGCCTGTACTTCCCCTGCTTGGTTAGCCTGCTTCTCAGGATCCATGACTTTAAACATTCTCTTATCCCCAGTACTCGTGACTGACCCTTATCTCCTTGTCTTGCCTCCAGTCAGTTGTCCTATTAGTGTTGTCCTCTGCTTTCAAACATGCACTGTTAGGAATCTTGCACTGTCGTGGGGCTTGGAACCATGTCGAATTCCTAGCCTTCCACCTTTCCCTGGGCCCTCTCATTGCCCAGCAAACCTAGTCCCAATACCCTCTGCCCCTCCAGACACTGGATACTTTCTTCAAGCCTTTGCCAGTAGCTCCCTCATTGTTCTCAGAAAACAATTTGACTTGTGCTTTACAGAGAAAACAGGGACCCCTTGGACAGGAGCTCCCTGAAGGCCTTTCCTGCCTTTTGGGAACTCACCTGCATCCAGTTCCCCCTTCTCATCAGAAAGCTATGTTCTCTCCGTCCTCATGGTCCGGTTTCCTCCTGCCTTGGGAATCCTACTCCTTCATTAATTCCGCTCCCTCTTACATCTTCTGGCTTTTTCCTCACACCTTAAAAAAGAACTCCCCACGAAACTGTCTCTCTAATTTGTGTCCTCCTTTAGTCACCTCATCCTTCAATGAAAGTTTCTTTAAGAACTTTTCTGTTCTCATCATCTCTACTACACCTCCCTTTAAATTCAGCATTGCAATCTGATTGATGTTCCTGCTAATCCACTACAACTTCTGAGGTTGTCCGTGACCTCGTTGTTGTCACGCTTGCTGGATATGTTTTAGCCCTGATTTTACTTGACTTTTTGAGTATTTGAACTTGTTTTCCTTGTGAAAATGCTCCTCCCCTGCTTTCTGGGGCACCATTTTTTCCTTACTTTCCTTCAGCCTTGAGACTGCCCTTTCTCACTTTCTTCCACTAGTATCACCTTTTCCATGTACCCCTTAAAGCTCGGCATTGCCAAGGACACTGTTTGACCCCCTGTCTTCTTTCTCTAAAAGCTATGCTTCCTCATCCAGTGTCGTCCTTATCCTTGTTTAATCGCTATCTCTGAGCTGATGATTTCCAAGTCAGTATCTCTCCAGAGCTGAAGATCTGACCATTCGACTCTGACCTGGCTTTTTCTAGTCAAGCATCTCATAGGTACTTCACGCTCAGGGTGTCCAGACTGAATGAGTTATCTCTCCTCTTTCTCAGAGTTGTCCTTCGTCTTGAGTTCTGGAGACCTACGCAGTTTGCTTTTTTTTATTCCATAATTGGTTGGTGACTAAATCTTGTTATGTGGGGCTCCCAAATAGCTCTGAAGTTCCTCCTGTTCTCTGCATTTCTGCATGTCTGAGTGCTCATCAGTCGTTAAAAGGACTAGTGCTGTAGTTTTCTGCCTGATCTCCTTCATTCACATTTACTGCCTTCAATCTCACCCCGTCTGTATGCTGCACCCAGAGTGATCTTTCCAAATGTACATAGCTGGGCACCTGTGGCCCACTGAAACTTTAATCTCTGATGTCTCTCCCTTTGTTGCTGAATGAAGTCTAAACTCTTGCCTGTAATTACAAGGCCCTCTATCATCTGACCCATGTAGCCTTTCTAATCTTTACTCTTACTCTATTAGCTTCATGCTTTAGACATAGCAAACCTCTTCTTTCTGGAACATGTCATGATTTCATGCCTTCATACAATGTTTTTTTGTTGTTTTTTTTCTTTCTTTGTTTATTTGTTTTTGTTTGGAATGCCTTACTTCTATCTCCATTCCTCTTTTACTTGTTGCATTCCCTGTGATCAGCATATCTATTTGTCTGTCATCCATCTATTCATCATCCATACAATGTGGAAATATTGTTTTGGCCATTGGAAACAAACATTTCCATAATCTATTTGAGAGTAAAATATTTTTGTGTGTTGGAGGGTGATGAATGACCTCTTTTACACAAACACTTGATGAGTATATATTTCATTGCTGCCGGGGACTTCCCTTATAGGTAGAAAATACACGAAACTTAGGATGGCAAACATTGCCATCTATTCGTTGGTGCTCCAGAAGTGTTTAGGGAGGTTAGATTGACCAGAATATCAGTGACTATGTATCAATATTTATTACGTCTTTCAACAATTAATTGTTGAGCAGGCCCAGGGTCAATGACTGTGGACCCAGTGGATAGCAAGGAAACAAGAATGTCTCCTCCTGGAGCCACCACCATCTTTCCAGAGTAGCTCCAGTGTTGCTGTGGACACCAGACTCTTGGGAGACATGTCCATTTCTTGTTGAAGCATCTACTTCACTTTGATGCCTGATTCCACTTCCTTTTCCAGAAATGCTTTCTTTATAACTGGTAAAAATAATCAGGTGGAACAATAGTATTGCCCTTCACTTACCTTCATTGACCTGGGTCAAGTTCCTGTTTACCCTGGAATCACTAATCAAGGTTGAATATTTCCTCTGGACTTTTATAAAAATTGGAAACCTCTGACACATACTCTCCTCCACCCCCACCTCCCAATTGTCTGTTCCATAGGCTGTATTTTAACAATTTCTTGTTTTCTTTTCAGAAGGTAAAAGGGGCATCTGGTGGAGCATTACCAAAAAGGAGGAATTCCAAGATTTTTTTAGGTAATGTACATAGTTATCAATAGTGTGCCCAAATGTGTGTGTGTGTGTGTGAGAGAGAGTGAGAGAGAGAAAGAGAGAGAGAACGATTTGGCATAATAGGTGTTTATTGCTCTACAATTTAAGGATGAGTGGAACCAATTTAACTGGAGATGATTTGCCTCTACTTTGTGTTTATGTAGTTCTGAAGTGTGTTTTTAGCACTTTTAATCATGTTAGTGTTTTGAAGCAATTTTAATTACAATGATTGGAGAGTAACTCTGATTCTGGTCCTGTCTCTTTTCTCACTGTCTTTAAAGAAGAGACAGTTTTTCTATTTTTAATATTAGCCAAACTACAGACTTTACTCGGATTTCACTAGTTTTTCCCACTAATGTCCCATTTTGTTCCAGAATCCTGTATTGCATTTAGCTGTCACATTTCCTTAATCCTGACTAATCTGTTACAATTCTTCACTCTTTTCTTTTGCCTTTAATAATTATGACACTTTTGAAGAGTCCTGGCTGGTTATTTTATAGAATGTACCTCAGTTTGGGTTTGTTTGCTGTTTCCTCAGGATAAGTCTGAGGTTATGCATTTTTTGGCAAGAATACCATGGATTGATGTGCCCTCCGCAGTGCATGATATCAGGGGGCAAATGATGGTGTGTTTTCCTATTGGTGATGTTAACCTTTATTACTTGGTAAGGGATTTTTGCTGGGGTTCTCCACTGTAAAGCTACAGTGTAATTAATAAATGTTTTGGAAGTGATAGTTTATTTATTAATAAATTAATAAATATTAATTCATTAATTAATATCTTATTCCGCCTCAAAGTTTTGTGCACTAATTTTATTCATCAGTGGATCTTGCTTGCAATAATGATTACCGTGGTGTTTGACTAACAGTGATCTTCCATCTTCCTCATTCAGAGGAGTTAGTCTTGCTTATGCAAATGAGTACTGGTTTCTATATCATGTTATCATGATCAAATTTCATATTAAGCTTCTGATATGGTTTTCCTAGGAGAAAAAGTAGTTTGATAATATTTGACCAAGCAAGTTTAAAACCCTAAATGTCTGGGATTATTTTTTGAAAGGAATTTCAAAATTGTTTGCATATTATGATTTCATTTTGGAAAAAATCTGTATACACATACATATACGTACGTATATATGTAAATATGTATATATGCATGCATATCTATTATGTACGTATGTATGTACATATATGTATATAAATTTGTGTGTATATGTTTGTGTTTATACACATATGTATGCATATATGACTGAGAGTCCAGAAGAGTTTGGCGGAATATACTCCAAATTGTTAATAGTAGCTCTTTTCTGGTGGTGGGATTGAGGTGGTTTTAATTTTTTTCTTTTTGCTTGTTTGTTTTTAATTTTTTCCTTAACAAGCATATGTTATGTTGTAATAAAAAGACACATTCATTAGTTGAAAAGTAAAGCCATTGCAAATAGTCATGGAGCTGAGTTTCTTTCCTTCTTTGAGTTTCCATCTTGTCCTTTAACCTTTGTGTCTTTTACTCAGAAGACTCTGAGGTTTGATTTCTCTAGTGGTAGACAATATTGTCAAACACTTGTTTTAAGAAATTAATACAGAGGTAAGCACTGTGGTTTTGTGCTTCATACTGTGTGGATGGACCCCTTCCATTGCTTCCTGGAACACTAACTCACCATTTCATTTTGGTGGGACATTTTCTACAGGCTGCTCGCTATGTTGACTCAACATTCCATATCTCAGAAAACCATAGGATGTGTGTAAACCTCACAGCCTCGCATAAATGTCCTACTTGGACCGAACCAGTTATTAATTAATTAATTATTCATTCATTATTTATTTATTTATTTTTATTAATTTTATTGGGATGACAATGGTTAGCAAAACCACATAGGTCCCAGGTTGGACTGTACCAGTTTTTAAAAAAATTAAATTTGAACCTCATAAGTACTCTGGGGCTTGCTCCAGGCCATTTCTCTCTATTGTGTTATTTCCAGATACTTAACACATTTGTGTTAGCTGCTTCATGCAAGTAAGAGTTTACTTTTGCAAGCCCTGATTTACAGCCCCCCTCAGCTGGTGCTTCATATCTCCCAGTAGCAGGTGTTTTTCTCATGTCGGACTGATCACAGCTGTTTTCAAGCTGATGTGGCCTGTAAATGAACTTCAGTGAAAGACTGTATTAGGATTACATCTGGCTATGTAACAGAAAACTTAAAATGTTGGTGACTAAACAAAATAGATTTTTTTCTCTCTCATATAGAGTATGTGGGGAAGCAGCAGGTTCAGGCCAATATGATGACCTCGTGTTCTATCAGGATTGAAACTCCTTCCATATTTCTGCTTCACCCTTCATCCTGGACTGTGACTTCCAACCTCATGGTTATTTCGTGGTCCAAAATGGCTGCTGGAACTCCAGTCATTACCTCCCTCCCCCCACCCCCCCATTCTGGAAAGCAGGAAAGATGAAGGGGGAAGGACAAAAACCTGATCTCCTAGTAGAGTCTGCCTCTTTTTGTTAGTCTTCTCACAGATCCTCAAGCAGCACTTCAGTTTCCACTTCTCTGGTCAGAACTTGGTCACATGGGCACACCATGTGCTGCACAGGAGACAGGAAAGTGAAGTCTATGAACTGGCTTCATTGAATAGTCTGTTTCTAAGGAAGAAGGGGAGAGTGGATCCAGGAGGCAGCTAGTAGCCTCTGCCACAGATTCTTCCCTAAAAGGGACAGTGGGGTTGTCTTTTTATGAAGAGAGAGAAAGCTCAGAACTCTCTTGTGGGCTCTCTTGTTTCTTTGACTAGAAAGTACTTCTTCATTGCCATTGAAATGTAGTTATGACACCCCTTCTCCTTCATAAAACAGATGAAGATGATCTCTCCTGGAGAGAGGCTTCTCCTCCAGCCCTCCCTTTCACTTGATGACTTGTGAATAATTCCTCTTCAGTTGGCTTAACAGGCACAATGAAACCGTGGAGTCATTCAATTATGACTTTCAGTACTGGTTTCATAAGGGACATTGAGGCCATTAGCTAGTGCTGAATGGCTTATGCAAGTCTCCTGAGCACCATCCTGCCCTCCATAGTCAAGTCACTCTTCCTCTGACTACGATTACATGGATGCTCATTCAAGTGAAATCACAGTTAAGGCTCCTTCCCTCAGCTCTAGTTTATGCAGGCAATTATTTATTTATTTATTTTTTATCGACAATAACAACTATAGGTAACTTTTGAATCTTTTAAATTTTATACCATTTTTTGTATTTAGGATTTAAAATATATTTTTTGAATTCGTACAACGTGGACAAAGCTTAAAATTGCAGTTAAAAGAGGCTCTATAATGAAAGTAAGTTTCTTTTTCTCCCTTCCCCATCTCTCAACAACTTGGTTCATCTCCTGAGACAAATAGGATTTTCTGTTTGTACATCCTTGTATATTCTTCCAGTGATAGTCCTACATATACCATGCTTTTAGACTTCCTGTTGGCAGTGGTGAGCCATGAGCACTTTGGTTCCCAAACTATGCTTTGAGTCACCCTGGGAAGCCACAGCAACCTCGCAGGTGCATCTTGGGTAAGGTGACCAGATTTTAACATTGGTAAAGCGGGACACCATTGACCAGGGGGGAGGGGGTTCCTGATTAAAAATTTGGTCTATTTCCTGCCATTCCCTAGCTTGTCGTGCATTCTTTCCAAAAATCGGGACTTTTTTAAAACGCCGCGGGATGCAGGACAAATTGTTAAAAATCAGGACTGTCCCGCCAAAAGCAGAACGTCTGGTCACCTTAATCTTGGGGGTATTTTAAACCTCCAAGGAAACACAGTGATGCTTGAACTTTGCATGGACCCTTCATGTATTTTGAGTATCTTATATATTCCAGTCAGTGACTTCATCTCTTTGTGAAGCTGTTTTTTTGGTGGCTTCTATGGAAAAATGCAAGTACTATATGGAAATAAATGTGGAACAGACAAAAGGGAGGCAGTGTCCAATCTGATTCAAAGAGAAGTTGTGCAGAGCCCAACGAGTGTGCACATCTTGTTAGTAAGGAACTGTGGTCATTTAAGAATGAAATACAACATATTTTCCCTTTAATTTATGTGCATTATTTTCTTCAAATGGTTACTAAGTAGTTAGAACATAAATACTATGACAGTGTTTGGACCTAACAACTAAATAAACAGAACTATGAGGCATCTCTTTTGGCTTCCGGCTGCAGTGCAAAAATTGCTGGGATCCTTTAGGGTCCTGGGACCCAAGAACATGTGAGCAACTCTGGACTAATGTTTCAGGCTAAAAAGGGATATTATTAGGGTGTCTTCTAGAAAGATAATGTACAACAATATGACAGATTATGAATTTTGGGAGTAAGATGATATAAAACATATGACATACCTGTAGAAGGAAAGAAGAGAGGATATAAGGGAGCTCAGGATCTTCAAAGAAATACTCCAGGACTTGTGTTGTGATTCTGGCCTTATCTCATATATTTTTTATAATAAAGCTACAGATGTGAATAGATGTATAAATAACTGCTAATGCATTTCATAAAAATACTATATCTTTGATATGTCATTAAAACAGTATTAAATATTCATATTTCTGTTAACTACTTGTTTCCCCCAACATTCATAAATAGGAGTAAATGAGTTAGGTCCTTTTGTGTCTGAAGATAGAGAATTTAAACAGCTTAACCTCAAATAGCTTAAATTCCACTCTTTTGGCTTTGGCCCTGGCATTTATACGTCATGGGAAACAGGTTGAAAACAGAACATTTATGAGAAGTTCTAAGAATGGCCCTGTTCAGAAAACTCACTGGTGCCTGTAATGGATGAGAAGGTTCTAATGAACTCTTCGTTCTGCCTTTCCTTTTGAAGGTCATGGAATGGGGTCAGTGCTCAGAGGACTTTCCCTGTGTACCTTCTTATGAGGGTCAATGTTTAGTCAGATTTCACATCACTGAAACAGCCGGATGGCTCACCTCCGGCACACTAATCAAAGTCGACGTGGTTAGGCCTAGAGAATTTTGAGCTGGGAATCAGAGCCTTGGTTTTATTTAGGGATCCATTCCTCCACTGTGCTTCTTCGTAGTGTAGACAAGTTACTTCTTGGAAGTGGGTGTGGTCCCAGCCACTTCTCCCAGGAATCTGAGAGGATTATTAAAGTAGAGTTGGGGAAGAGGTTAGTTAAGAAAAGAGTGCATCTGGGTATCGCCGGGTAAGAGCCACTATGGGAAGTGACTACTGGAAGAAGTGAGAAGTTGGTGGTGGTGGTGGTGGTGGTGGTGGGGTCCTAGTCTTATTGGGCCCTAGGGCATGGTTACTCAGTTGGTTTCTCAACTAGATATTTTTGGGGTGCTGAACACTCTAATTAGAGAAATTTGGAAATTGTAGATTTGTAATTACAACTGTGGGGTCATATATATTCAGGAGAAACCTTAGATTAATTCCTTAAAATCAAAGTATTTGTCCCTTAAAGTCAGGGAACCTCTCTCCTAACTTTTTCCTAATTTGAATTAAGATGTTTGGGATAGGGCATGGTCCCCTTCATACCACTGAATTACAAATGAAAGAAAACAATCAACTAAGGGTAAAGAAGTCCAACAAAGTTCTGTTTCTGTGCATGAAGTGGCTGACCCTTGTGATCTACTTGCTTTGCTGTTGTCCTTAGCAGGATAGGGTTTTTAACTTCCTCAGAAGTCTCCTCTCCCAGACGTTTACTGAGTGTGTGGTGTGTGCTGAGCACTCTGCAGGGACTAGACATGTGGAAGGCGAATGCCTGTTTCCTGCTCTTAGAGCTGACAGTCTAGACACCTTTGAAGTTCTGTCTTCTCCACGTTCAGATCTTGCAGCAGTTCCCCCACACAATAGCATGGCTCTTCCTGAAACTTAACTTCAGGATCACAGTGGGGTTGGCGCCACCACAGGGATGGGAAGGCACTTTTGATCATGTTAGTCATTGGGAGTATGGAGAAGGTGATGATGGCGATGGCAGCTACTGTCTGTGGAGCCCCTGTTACATGGGTCTTATACCAGGTGCCTTGACCCCTTATTTTGTTTAATCCTTTCAGCAATCTTGTGGAGGTAGGTAATGTTATCCATAGCTTATGCATGAGGAAAATAAACTTGGAAAGAACTTTGTCCAGCGTTAAGTTAGTGAGTGTCAGAGTGGAATTTTTTTTGTAGTAATTAATTTATCATTGTTTTTGGCCAGGTAAGATTTCAATTACTGTTAAGTGAGTATATTTTCTATGGAAAAAGACACCTACATAATATGATATATAAGCTGAATCTATACATGAAAACAAAAAATTGTATTTTGATCACTTAAAATTGTTATACACAATATAATGAAGAAAAATTTAAGAATGACTTTCAGCCACTCAGTATTTTCATTTGTTCCAACTTCCTTCCAAGTCTTATCTATGAGCATAATTTGTACAGAGTTGTCTTTACAGTGAAGAGGAATTTTGTATTTTTGGCATTCACAGCATAAACATTCCTATGTTTTTACATAGTCTAATAAATATACTTTAAATAATATCCTGTTGCATTGAACATCATTCTCATTGAACATTTAGGTTTTAATTTTTTTTATTACAGATATTGGGGCATTCAAGTTTTTATGCTATATAGTGTCTGAATCATTTCCTTTAAATAAATGCCTTCACTTACTGTTTGAATGCTTAGAATCTTTACCATTGCTTTTTGTTAAACTAACCTCTTATAGCTATTCCATAATGTTTTTGTTTCTGTATTTTGAAATTTGTGATTCTTATTATTTAGAATCCCTTATTAAAATAGTTAGACTGTGTTTTAGCTGCATCTCATTTTCCACTTAAAACTTCCCTCCCTTTGAGAATTCAAGAGCAAAACTGTACACAAAGATACAAGATTTTTGGTTGGAGGCAAACAAGGTAATAACAGAATCTAAGTCCTTTAGTTTTCAGCTGGCTGCTTCATCTAGTGAAATAACTTTCTCTTATCTACAGAGCTTGCATTTGTGTGCCTGTTTATGTGTGGGTTTGTATGTATGTGAGTGGAATGTGGCTTAGTAGCTCTTTGTCACCATAGTCCCAAACAGCAAAATATACAAACATGATCTGGGATGTTGGCATCATGTGAACACAGGCTGAACTGTCCATGTAAATATTGTGACAAGACATTTCTTTGAGCCTTACCTAACCTTTACCAGGGATTAGCCAAGAAAAGAAGCAATGACTTTGTAGATAATTGCCTAGAAGGCCTCATCTTTCTTACTGAAACTTCTTAACACCCTGAGGACAACAGGACATTTCTATTACTTGGTTTTACCCTCTGATGTACTATGCAATATCTCAACAACGCTTAGAGAGGGAAAAGAAGTGACATGGGGTGGGGGTGGGGGGTGGGAGAGAAAGGGAAGTTGAGATTTTATAGCATTTTTAAATAATAGCTACCAATACTGACTACCTATTCTGTGCCAGGTCTCTTGTCTACAGTTTCTTATTTATTTCCTATATAAAATGTTTGAGATAAGTACTGTTATCTCCATTCTACAAATGAGGGAACTAAGGCTTAGATAGAGAGTTTATGACTTGCCCAAAGTAACATTAAGTTTGGAGCCAGAATGGAACCTAGGTTTGTCTACTTTCAAACCTATGTACTTTCTTCCTTAGGGGGTTCTTTTAAAATTAGGAGCCCGGTACCCAATAAAACATAATGAATAGTCTATTCCTTTAAACATCTTCAATTGAATATCTAGCACACATGCCTGTTTTAACTGTAAAGCTATGTGATGTGACTCAGTCTTCTTTATGTATCTTAAAAATAAGTATTCATAACTTAGGAAAGATGGAAAGGCCTTTGGTTCCTGATTTGGGACAAAGGAATGATCCTATCAGAGGAGGGGATTTTGTAATGTCACACCCTTGGTTTGTCATCCCTGTGGATTTCTGGCTTTCCCAGTCAATGCTGCCTTATTGTGTGGAATGTCTTTTCTTCACGTCTTGTTCTTTGTTTTTGTTTTTTCCTCAGATCTAGATACTGATGATGATTTAAATAGCGACGATTATGAATATGAAGATGAAGCCAAACTTGTTATATTCCCAGACCACTATGAAATAGCACTACCAAATATTGAGGAGTTACCCGCCCTGGTCAGTGAGTGTGCACGGCTGCTAGCTAGATGCGCGTGACTCTCTGTGTCAGGTGTGTGTGCGTGTGTAGTGTGTGTGCACTTGGGGCTGGGATGGGGTGGGGAAGGTGGGTTGAATGAGAGAAGAGGAGAGTGAACACTAACATAAGCCTATTGCTTTCTCTATGTGAAGGGCTCGCAGAGTTACATTTCAGTAGCTTTGGATCAATTGCCCGCCACTGCCTGTTGCTCTCAGTGCTGTTTGGGCTTCATTGCTCCCTGGGCAGCCTCCTCCAGGTGGGCTGGCTTCGTGTTGCCTGTGACTTACAGTCTGTTGCCTAGATTTTCAAACTGTGTCCCCGAGATGTGCAGGGTCTGCTACAGAAGGTCTATCTTCTGATGAGAGAGAGGAACGACTCTATTTTTGTCTCTTCTGCATGTTGGCCTTCCATGTAAGATTTTGTTTGGGAGAAAAATAAAAGCGTTCCATTGTTGAAACAACAGCAACATGATTATAAACAAACCAAACATTTACGTTACAAATCACGGGTCTGCAGGAGCTCTGTGGTAATGCGAACTAAGTTTTGTTCCTCGTGAGGACTAAGATTACTTTCTAGGTTTTGAAGTTAGATTGAGTGGTGAGTTTTTTTTTTCTCCTCCCTTGCCTTCCTTCTTGTGGAGCGACTTTCATCTTCCTGTACAGCGTGAAGCTGGCGGTGTGGTGCTGGTGGTGAGAGGCAGCCAGGCTCTGTTTTGCTTTGATTCTCAAATCCTGGAGGTGGGCACAGAGTTCCTTCAGGGACCCTAACCATTTTTCTTGTTCTTTTCCTCATTTCCCATATTGTCTCTGCCACTCCATCTTCCTTTCCTTTGTTCTCTTCCCTTTCTTAGTCTCTTTTCCACTGTGTACACCTGAGTTTTCAGAACTTGGCCACAGAGAGCAGCAGGGTCAGGGTCAAGGTCAATTTGAGTGTAGACGTGCCAGTTTGTTGTTTTTTCCTTCCCAAACTCTGCCAGAACCAAAGCCAGGTCTTTAGGTCCCAGAGTCTTCAGAACTTTGTGTGACTCTGTCTATGGCCACCTGCTCATATGCCCCTGGCAAGAGGGGATGCTTGTGTTTGGGGTTCCCAGGTCAGCGGAGACCAGGTGTCCACCGCTCAACCTCTTTTGCCCTTGACTTTATACCTAAATCTAAGACCATAGAAACGAAAACTTTTGTATTTAAGTGTTGTAGCTCTTTCAGCTAATCATTAGGTGTAACATATTCTTTTTAGTACTAAGTATATACCGTTAGCAATGTATACAGAAATGAATTACCTCTGCTTTCTTCAGTTCCCTGTGTTAACTCATGTGGCATTTACCAAAGATAAAATATAGGAGAAAACACATAGTCTTGCCTCATCCCATTACCTGATCCTATATACTGAAGCTTATATTCTGTAATACTGAGTTCTCACTGCTCTTGTTTAATATACCTTTTATGTCTACTGTCAGAAAAGAAGCAGCATTTTGTGAATAAATGTCATAGGAAATGATTTTTCTCATATTCACTTATGAAGCAAAAGTGTTGATGTGGAAAAAGTTAATAAAGAAGCCTTTAAATGCCTTTATTATTACTATTTTCAGTACATAATTCGAAGTATGAATACTTTTCTTTAAAAGTTCAGTATTATAAAATTCTGAATCTAGCAATATATATCATAATTTTTAATACAGAGAATTTTAGATTAATAAATACTTAAAAAATTAAAAAAAAAAGAGAGAATTATTTGGAAGGGGAAATTGAAGGAAAAGCCTGGATTTATCTGATGGTAACTGATAGGATTAATCTATTAATATACAACAAATTTTATTTTTTTACATTTTTGGTGTTTAATAATTGTATTTTTAAGCTTTTGTCAATAACAAAAATTATTGACCTCAAAATCACCCAACCAAGTAAGTGACTCTTCCTTCATGTCTTAAACAATTCAATTTCAGAGAGTTACTCTTTAGATTCTACCAAAAAGTTAAACCACCCTTTTAGCAATGCAAGGTTCACAGTGACATGGCATTTGGGGCTCAGTAGGGATATTAGAATCTGGAATCCAGTGCCTGTTTTAGACATCAGGAATCAAACTGTGGTGTGCTTGTAAGTGCTTAGCACCCAGCTCCCTGAGGCAATAGGTCTGCTTTTTAGTGTTTGTTGATTTCTATGGTGTAAATACTGCCACTAGGGCTGATCTGAGGCTGACAACATGATGTCGTTGAATGCCATATTGGGAAGAGATGCACAGTAGCACACCTTATATAGAATTCCTACCATCCATGTGACACAGATGTAAATAATTTCAAGAACACACATTAATAGATAATAGTAAGCTACAGTATAGGAATTGTAAAGTGTTTTGAGTATTTGTTGCCTATTAAAATATCTTATTGTATGATAAGTTTATATAATTTAGTTTTTGATAATGTGTACATTTAACAACCATTTTGCAGAATTTCTTACTATTTAACAATTGCATCTGTGAGCCAATGTGAACCAGTTTCAGAACCATACTGAACTTTAGGCCTTTGGAGACTTGGGATGGAGCCAGGACTAGTAACAAGGTCTCTGACTTCACTCCAGATAACAACTCCAGGGAAAGATAATTCACAGTAATATTACAGGATGCTGGATCCTGACCTTCTGCTATGATTTGTAGAAGGGCCCTCTTGATATTCTGAAAACACTAGATCAGTGTTTTTTAGTGGTCCAGAAGTTTAAGCAAATTTTGTTGAGTCTCACAAAGAAGAATATTCAAAGAAAAGAAATATATCAAAATCTTCTTTTTTTATTGTTAAATTTAATGGGGTGACAAAATCTTGATCAAAATCATTGTGCATTGCAAATCACAACTCTTAAAAAAGATCTAATGGGGTAGGTGGGAAAAATTCAGATGAGGACTGGGAGGGGATTGAGGTAGTCAGTGAGAGGACAAGCGTATTATAACAACAGACCAGACTAAAGAGATTAGGTAGGATTCAGAGCCAGAAGTGCTAAGGTGGCATAAAATACCCCATAAAATCAGGGAGGAGCTGGTGGTGAATTTAGCCTTATTCTTCTCTAGGGGTAGACCTGGAAGGGGTAAGAGATGAATTTTGATAATTGAAAGGAAATGGCAATTATGTACCAGTGTTTGTGGTGAGAGAAGAATGAGAGTACCTCTTTTAAGAGGTTTTAAAATGTATTTATGAATGCCTGATCTGTAATGGAGTATAAGCTTTTTGAGGGCAGGGACCTCTTCCTTACTCTTGACCATGCCTACTCCAGTGTCATCAACTGGTTGTATTCAGTATAACCTTGGAGGGTTTTAAGCTGGAGGAGGATAGGATCTAATATTCACAGCAGGTCACGCTGGCTGCTGGGAGAAAGAGAACTAGAAGGAGGCAGCTATGGGCCATCCAGGTGAGCTGTGATGGCGACAGGAACTAGGATAGATGTGGTTCCAAATAGAATTTGGATGCAGGACGGATAGGAATTGCCCATGGGCTGGGTGGAGGTGGGATGGCAACTGAAGAAACTTCTTTCCTTGTCTCTTAATCGATTCTAGGGTTAATTGTCAGTGCTACTCAGGGGAAATATTCTGTGTGGAGTTTAGATAAGTGTGCAGGATGTTAGTAAGGAATACAAATTTTTGTATCAGATTAAAAAACAGCAGCAATCCAGTGGCTTTAATATATTCAGAGTTGGGCATCCATCACCACACTCTCATTGTAGAAAATTTTATTAGACCACAGCCATCACCCCTCCACCTCTCATGTCCCCCAGCCTCTGGCAATCACTAATCTATTTTCTGTCTGTGGATTTTGGACATTTCCTATAAATGGAATCATATAATACAAAGTTCTTTGTGGCTGGCTTTTCTTTACTTAGATTATATTTTCAAGATTTATCTCTGTTGTAGTATGTATCAGTGCTTCATTTTTGTTTATTGCTGAATAACATTCTATTGTATGGACATATGGCATTTCACTTACCCATTTATTATTAATAAGCATTTGGGCTGTTTCTACTTTTTGGCTATTATAAGTAATTCATCTATAAACATTTATGTATAAGTTTTTTATGTGGACACGTTTTCATTTATCTTGGGTATATACTTAGGTGTGGAATTTCTGGGTCATATAGTAACTCTGTTTAACTATTTGAGGGCCTGCCAAACTATTTACCAAAGTGGCTGCACCATTTTATACTCATTCCACCAGAATATGTTTTTAAAGACAGCTATAAATAACTCATATCATTAAGCAAATAGCAAATGTGGTGGGTGACAGGTGTATGTCCAGGATCTGTTGGGTTCGGGAGAAAGCAGAGAATCTACCCTCCCCCTCCCCACGGTCACTTGGAAACCATGGATTTGCTTATGATGTAGACTTTTCTGGCACAGAGATACCTAGGCGTGTCCCTGTCCAGGGTCACATTTGCACCAGATTAAGTAATTGAGCCATGCTGCTTGCGTTCCTTTCAAGTGCCCTTGACCACATGACATTGTGTGATGAGTTGAGGATATTGGATATCTGGGTGTATATTTGTTAGGAGGAAAACACACCACTTGGATAAATTCTAGGCATTCCCATAGCTAATTTCACCTCTGTCAAATTGTTCACCTTACATCTCTCACTCTGCTTGCGAAAAGGCAGTAATTGTTCATTCTGACTGCTATGCTTGGGCTTACAAACTGGATTTGGTTCCTTGTTATCCTGTGTCATTGTCAGTACTGCAAACTCCAGGCCAAGGACAAAACCTACATAGATCCAGGGTAACAGTGCTGGAGTCAGAAAACAAGGACCTTGCTCTCATGATAACTATACCATTTGAATTTTCTTGGATTAAGCTGAATTTGTTAATAAACTTTAAAATTCATTTTATGGGAGTTGCTGTTCTCTCAGACTTTTAATAGATTGCATCTGGGTTTGCTTTACAGGTAACAATTGCTTGTGATACAGTTCTTAACTCAAAATCTCCATACAGAAAGCAGGACCCAGACACATGGGAAAGTGAATTGCCAGTATCCAAGTATGCCAATAACCTCACCCAATTGGACAATGGAGTCAGGATTCTTCCAAGGTGAGCATCAGATAGAGAAATGGAATGTTATCCCCCAAAACTGGCCAAAGGAATACCGTACTCACTTTTCTACCTCTTCTCAGAATTAGCAGTTATATGTTTTCTTATCAGATGCCTTTTTTAAAAAGTAAGCTCAAAAATACTCTTTGAAATGATCTGTACCTTTGTAGTAGATGCTGGACGTGGCCAGCCCATACCCCTGAGCCCATCCCCACCCTAAGGCTTCCAGTTGCACTCATCAGCAACTCTGCTTGAGGGTTTTCTCTGCCTGCCCAAACCAGGCAGGCCTGTGCATGGGACAGTCAGGAATTCCATGGAGTTAATACTCCCTCTCCTGTCCTCCTGGATCAGTCCTCAACCAGTGACTGTACTGTGGCTGGGTAAGTACCCCAGATCCCTGCTGCTCAGGTGGGATAACTTTCTCCTGCAGTTCCCGTTGGGTGGAGCCCCAGTTGTCCCTGGTGGCTCCTTGTCCTTTCCATTCTCCCTTCCCCATGGTGCCTCCTGAGAGCACCTCCCAAACAAGCCATTTCCAGTCAGATCTTTGTCTCAGACTCTGCTCCTCGGGGAGCCCAACTCACAGAAGTCTTTGGGTGTCACATTTTTGGTTGGCATGCTCTCTGGGCTACATTAGCATCTGTTAAGTGCCAGTGTATTTACTGAGGTGGGAGCTAGAAGGAAAGAGCTCATGGATTAGCACTGTGTCCAGTGTTGTTGAACCCGGACTGTACTGCATTCCCATTCTGTGTGCTCTTAGTGAAGGCACAGCGCCTCGGTTCTGCCATTAACAGTGGGCATGGTAATACTAATGCTGAAGGGTATCGATTAGAATTAAATGATAAAACTTTTGTAAGGTACCTGGTACATACCTGACATTTAACCTGCAGTTCAGTTGATTTCCTGTCTACTTACTTTAGATTTGCCATGTAGTAGGGTTTTGTTGAAACTAGTTTTCCTATGTGTGGTTAATGCTTTTGAACTTCAGATGTTTATAACTTAATGTTTTGCATGTGTTGAAGCTCCGCTGTCCCTCACATAGGAATTTTAAGGAAATGACCTTCCCTTCTGCCCTCAGCTTCTGTGTCAGTTTCTAAAAGAGCCATCAAGGAGGAGCTGGTCCCAAAATGGGTGGCAGACCGGGTAGTGAGTGGTCCTGCTGCTCTGGGAGGGGTCTCTGTCCCATGGACTGTTTCCTGTGGCCCCAGCTTGATAACCTGTTTTCTTAGATGTTAATTCTCTAGTTCCACCTTGCATTCTAGCTGTACTAACTGCCTTCCAATGACTTTCCAGTGGTTGGAAGTGTGCCAGGTGTGACCTGCGGGAAAACCTCTGGCTGAATCTGACTGATGGCTCCGTGCTGTGTGGGAAGTGGTTCTTCGATAGCTCCGGGGGAAATGGGCACGCCCTGGAGCATTACAGAGACACGGGCTACCCTCTTGCTGTGAAACTGGGAACCATCACTCCTGATGGGGCAGGTGAGTGTGCCTGTACAGACCGACTCTGGGAATCAGTGTCTCCCTCCTGGATTTAATGAACCCCTTCATCCTGGTGGGGTTGGAGGGTATAGACTCTGGACTCAGAGAGCTCAGGTTTGAATTCTGATTCTGCCTCTTATTAGCTGTGGTGGTCTAGGATGAGTTTCAAATCCTTCTAAGTATCCGGCTCCTCATCTTGAGGATAATCATGGCACCTCCCTCCTAAGTTGGTTAAGGTACATAAACATTTAGCCCAATTCACACAGTAAGGTCTTAATAAAAGTTAGCTGCTACTGTTATTATTGTCCTCTGTATACCTGTTGGCTAAGAGGGCAGAAGCAAGAACTAGGAAATGTAAAACAAACGTGCACAATCAAATTCACCCTTACAATAGTAGGGGGAAGCCCTAGAATTCATTTTAGGGATAAGTATTATTTTAGGAACAAATGGATTTATTATGGAGAGGATGGGTTTTAAAGGATACTGTGTGTTCAGAGGTCCTGCCATTAGCTGGCCAAGATGGTGTTCACGTGCAGAAAGGGATTAGAATTTATTCCTATTTGTATTGTCCCCAGCTTTAGACTTTTTTTTTTTCTTTATGCTGTTATACTGCATGCTCTAAAACATTAGCTTTTGGCCATGTATACAGTTAATTCCTTCTACCATTTTTTGAGGTAAAAGGGAAATGATATCATTGTTCTTAATGAGAAAATTCAATATTGAGCAGTGGCCTTAAGAACTTATCATCTAAATGAAAGCATATATAAGCCCGGATCAATGCCTAGGTTTGTCTTCTCCATCATTCCAGGCTTGAAGTTCTATATCTTAATTACTTTAAGATGAATTTTTTTAGGAAATATATAAAGACATTTGACTTTTCTTCTCTGTTATCTTTCTTTGACTGAATTAGCCTGCTTCTAAGTTCATTGGCTAGGATGTTTTGACTACGTATGGGTACACTTGTCAACTGTGCCTTTTCCATCGAACTGGTTTTGGTTCTCATTTATTTTATAATTGAAGACTGTATGTTAGGTCATGTCAAGATTCTTTTGATTCACATTTTTTTTTGATTCACATTTTGGGTAATTTTCCTGCTTCCAAAGTTAGTGGACTTATTTAAATTGAGAGAAAAGTAGCTGCCAAGAGTCCCAGATGCTGATGCCAAACATCCCCACTTCACACAAGCAGATAAACCTCTACACAAGCCAGATGAAATCCTAAGACTTCCAGGATCTGAAGAGGAAAATCAGGATTTGTGGTTGGGTTTGAATTACTTGCAGGTCATTGCCATCTATGTTGAATGGCTGTTGTATAAGGCAACCATCATTGTCCTGTTAGGGGACCACAGAAAGAAGGGTTTGTACTGTAGGAATTTCATGGGATAAAATTATAAGGGGAGAATAATTCAAATTTTTCTACTTTCTGTGCTGTCTTACGTAGTGCTTTAATAAGACCAATGACTAGAAGTCCAGCTCTCTCTTAGAACAACCTACCCAAGACTACAACTATTTGTATACGTGGCTTAGTTGTAAAATTTTAGTTGTTTGAAGACCAGGCTGTGTCTTATTTATCTCTGGGTTCTATATAAGATCATACCTAGTAGGCACACATACTTTTGTTAAATGAACCATCTGGTATATAAGTATTTAAATAATTAGATTTTTTAAATGTATACTAATAATATGCATCTTTAATTTTCTAGAAGCCTTTTTCTAGTGTGAAACTTACTTTTAAACTACAGTTTAGAGTACATTTGAAGTTTTCCTTTCATCTTTAAGAAAGTTTTATATTTGCCCCTTGATTACACAAGAAGCAGATGTTCAGTGTATTATATTTAGAAAACAGAGAAGTTTAGAGAAGTAAATAAAAAATCACTAGCAATACCACCTGATAGACAAATCACTTCTAACAATATGGGTATTTTCTTTTTTAAGGCCTTGATCAAGTCTTTCATAAACATAAGCACAGCATAGTTTTACAAAAATTGAATCTCAGTGTTTAAAGTTTTATACCTTATTTTTTCTATTTAATTTTAAGTTATATCTTCCATATCATTAACTGTTCATCAGTATCCCATGCTACTGAAATCATTTCACTATTCCCTTGTGAATTGTTCTAATTATTTTTGCTATTCTGATGAACATCCTTATACATATGCACATCTATGGGTATTTTTCGAATGATTTTTTTAGCATAAATTCCTATGAACAAAGGATTGAACTTTAAAATTTTCAGCTGCTGAGTTTCTTTTTAAACCAGTTGTAGTAACCTATATTCCCACCAGCAATGTATGAGAATACCTACTTCACCAAATTTTAGGCAACTTTGGGTATTCAAATATTTAAAAAAACCTCTGCTGGTCTGGTATCTTGTTTCAATTTGCTTTGCTAGTGAGGCTGAACATTTTCCATAATATTCTTGGCTATTCATTTTGTGATTTTCTTAGGCTGATTACCTAGTAGGTTTCTGTGTAGGTGATTTTCTTATTGATTTGAAAAAAAAACAAAACAAACCTTTAGCTTTAAGACTATTAAGAGGATGCTGAGATAGCTCACCCACTAGGTTCAGTGATTGAATCCCGGCCCCTGTCCTGGTTCCGGCCCCTGTCCTGGTCCTGGCCCCAGCCCCAGGTTGGGCCTTGCCCCTGCAAACCCATATGCTGAACTGCAGTGCAACTGGTAACCACTGGGATGGCATGCAGTAAAGGTTCTCACCTCCCATGTGGGAGGCCCCCCAGTTTGGTTCCTGCCCTGTGCAGCCCCATGTCTACCTGTGTGTAATGAAACTATGTCACAGCTAATGATGTACAACTGTGGAGACTGCTCTGGGCCCTCCCGCTTCTCTCTCTCTCTCTTTCTTACCTTCTCTCAAATAATAAATAAATCTTTAAACAAACAAAAAAAAGACTATTAACTTATTGTCTGCCATAGTTAAGTTCCTTTTTCATTTTTAGAGGAAAGAACTTTTATGGTTTTCTTTATCATAGAATTGACAGTATTTGAATAAATAGTCCTGTTTCAATCATGGACTTGAAACACTGGCAAAGCAGTGTGGATCATACACCCTGTGATGAGGGTTCTTGAACATTTTACTGAAATAATAATGTTTACTTTTTGAAAAAGACCAGGATTTGATTCCTTCATACCTTGCACAGGATTGGTTTTAATAAAAATGATTATTTTTATTCTAATTATAATTTCGTAAAAATTTATGGGATGCATCAATTATATTTTAGTTTCTTTTAAGTCTGTGTTTAGTAGATTGCTAGCTGTGGCTTATTTATTTAAAAGCCAAATAAGTTAATGAAAACATGCGTAAAGTTTCCTTAAATATCTTATGATGAGTCTTGTGTACACTGAGGCCCAGGAGGGGCGGGTGTCCTTTGTCTGGGGTTCAGGTGGCCATCTCCTGGTGGGGGCACACTGCTGAGGGTCTCATCCTTCATACCTCCTAGGCAAATTGAGGCTGATTCAATTTACAAGAGACAAAGTCTCAAACTCAAAGTATTTATTTTTTAGTTTATAATGAGAACCACAAATGCTTGTAAGTGGGATGTTTATGGCTGCATGACCAGTACATTCCTTCCCTGTGGGAAGCTGAATTATATTTAGAATATTGCTTAGTAAACATGGAATCCAAGGAGGTTATGGACTTAAATGTTTAATGGTAGTGTGATCTGATCATCCTGGTTTCCTTCTCCTCTATAAGGATATACCTGTTAAGTGAGAAACTCCTACTTGTCTTGAGATCTCAGCTTAGAATCAATTCTTCCAAGAGGCCCTAATGCCCCAGATTGGACCATTGCGGTGGCTTTGGTAATAAAAATGGGTCCTATATCAAATTCCACTCTGGGTCCCATGGGTACAACAGCAAACAAACCAAGACACAGATCATCATTCAAACAAGCAAAAAACTTTCCTCTGTGGGAGGAGACGTTGATTTGGCAAAGCAAGGATGAGGTACTTGGTGGGAAGGCATGAGAAAGGGATGGAGGAAGGAGAGGGTATTTTTTTTTTCCATTGTGGAAAAACATGCTTCAGTGCCTTGGGCGACTGCAGGAGAGTCTTCCAGAGATGCCCACGGTAGCAGTGAAATTGCCTGTCTCACTGTCTCCATAGCATGTTAAGGTGGTCTTCTCTGGTCATCTTCATTCTATGACACAGGCATAAGCTCCCTTGAGTTTCTCATAGCCTGCGGATTTGGAATCAAGGCATTGATGATTTCATTTTAGTTTTGACCTAGCTTGTGTGCTTCTATAGCACCTTGTACTGTTCCATTGTAGCGCTTTTCATCAAATCCTGTAACTGTGTTTAATGGTGGTTACCATGGACCGCAGGGATGAAGCACCATGTTTTCTAGCATGGCCTCTCACACACAGTAAGTGCTCAGTAAATATTTGTGGAGTAAATAGATGGAGGAAGACACACCAATAAAATTTATTCCTCTAATTCACCTCTCTCTCTCTCTCTCTCTTTTTTTCTATTTTACTGACGCCTTTTTACTCTAAATGGCTTTCCTTTCCAGACTGTAGTTTACATTTTTTTTCTGGCCTGAGAGTTATATTGTCTAAGCTGTGATGGTACATGGCTCTGAACTCATTAATTTTGTATTTATTTTTCTAGTAATTACTGGAGCATTCTCTGGTTTCTCTTCTTTTCTTGTCTGTGATAGGTGGTCTATAGACATGCAAAGATAAGTTCATGGTGGAGAGATGCAGTTTGGGTGGCTGGACCACCATTTACTCTGGAGAGAACCTTTCCTCTCTGGCTGATTATTGGTGTTTGAGCAAGAGTTCTATTTTTCTTTCTACTTGAGCTAGGAGAACTGAATAGCAAAGCTGGCTTCCCTGGTTTTGTTTCTCTTTGTAAACATAAGAACTTGTTGAAGTACATCTTTTTCCCTTCTGCTTTCCTTTGTGGGAATCTGCGGTCAGGATTTGGACTGCTGCCATGTCACGTGACTAAACCATATCCAAGACATCTGTTGAGGTCCTTTACACCAAACCATCATTTCTTCTAAGACTGTTTGTAGTGGTAAAGTTTAAACTTACGAGAGCAGAGACATATTTTCAGTGTCTGTATATATTTGGTGTTCAGTAAATGCTTGTTGAATACAATGAATGAATGAGTGAATGAGTAAATTAATTCATGTCGATGAACAAGGATGACCAGTGGTACACTAATACCATACCATCCAACAGAATCATTTTAATCTTTGGGAATTGCTTATAAGAAAAAATTTTCAATCAAAATATAATAATAAATTTGGAAAAAGTGAAAAAGCAAAGACCAAAACCACCAAAAATACTCCCATTCAGAAGATAACAAATTATTACCACTTGGATATAATTCCTTATAGATTCTCAGTCTTGATTTCTGTCTTAGTGTCCACCTCTGGTGCTTTCTGCAAGCTCTATAGGAAAGAAGAAATGAGGGGGCAGCTGGGGGGTGGAAATTAGTGAGTTGGTAGGAATGAGACTGTAGAAGGGTCCACAGGCAGAATTTTGTTTTGTCCTGGAACCGACACCCTAATTCAGCCATTCAGCTGCCCCTGAAGGTCTGTGTTCCCCACTAGGTTCTCCCTGATGTTGGCAGATGGTGTCACCTCTCTCTTCCCTCACCCTCTCTCCTCCTGAACTTACAGTCATGCCATTATGATTTTGGTTAGAAAAATCAAGTGTTAGGAATTTAAGTTTTTCTAATTTTCAATTATTTTAACTGTAGTTACTGCTCTTTTATTTTTTGGTTTCAGCAAACCTTTTTTTTTTTTTTAATTACTTCCTGAAATGTCGATGAAAGAATTGATATATGGGTACATCTATAAAAATTACCTATTTATTATATTTGTTTTTCACCATCTGTCCTTTCCCAGTTGAATGTAACTCATGAGAAGTTTTTGTTTTGTTCATTGATATATCCCAAGCCTGGTGCATAGTTGGAGCTCAATAAATACATGTTGTCTACTAAATGACTTGGCTACAGATCTCAGTGCTTATTTTCTCTTCAACCTCTAGATGTTTACTCTTTTCAAGAAGAGGAACCTGTTTTGGATCCTCAATTGGCCAAGCACTTAGCACATTTTGGAATTGATATGCTTCATATGCATGGGGTGAGAATGGCTACTTTTGTCTTTATTTCCATTGTATTGGTGGGGGAACTGTTGGTTTATTTAATATATCGTTTCTCTGACATGAAGTTCTATTTTATAGGTATTAGGTTTTAATGTTTGCATTTACTTCTTGAATGTAATTAATGTTTTCTTTTGGTTACTAGCTTGGATTGTTTTTTTTAATGTTATAATTAAAATGGCATCTTGTCAAATACCGTTTTATTTTAGTTGGAGTGTATGTGCATAATTTCTATCTCCTCTGATGGCCTGTTGCATGAATCACTCTGTTTACTAAAGGGAGAAAGTTTGGGAAGATGACCTTTACAATGATCTGTGACCAGCATCATTTTAATTCATTTCAGGAAGGGAAGCAGAGCTCCTGGGGGGTGGAAAGACTAAGCCAACATATTATTGTTTATGGAAAAGCTTTGCTTCATTGAATGTGGTGTTTTTAAGCTGCTATCATGACTATGTAATATTTGTCCCTATGAGGAGCTGTTTAAATGTGCATGTTTTGTTTTAGCTCTTTCCTTCCATCCCAAGCCATTTCTTTCTCTTTGTGTTCTCTGTCTCCTCTTTCTCACTCATGTCATGTGTTAATTTACTTTCTCAGCTCTTTAAGCTTTCCTCCTATTTTGAGGCCCTCCCAAACCCTTTGGTTTTATTCCACTTTTCTCTTTAGCTACCTTGTCTTTTTGTTTGCTGTGTTGTGTTTTATCTTCTCTTGAAATTATTCTACTTGCGTTTTATTGTTGTTGTTTTGATTCCCATTTATCTTTCGTCTTTCTACCTCTTTTCTTTCTAGTCTCTCTTTCTTTTATTTTTAAATCCTTTCATGTCTTTTTTCTATTGTGTAAAGCTAGACATAACATAGAATTTACCATTTTAATTATTTTAAATGTACAATTCTTCACATTAAATATATTTACATTGTTGTGGAACCATCACCATCTCTATCTCATTTAATTAGGTTGTTTATTCTTCGGTTTAATTGAGGGGAAACTAGGCAGAAACAATCATTAGTGTTGAAATAATTCATGGGACTTGATCTCTGAATGTGAATCACAGCTAAAGCTGTCTTTTTCAATGATTTTGCCCCAGACAGAGAACGGGCTCCGGGACAATGACATCAAGCCACGAGTCAGTGAATGGGAAGTGATCCAGGAAACGGGGACGAAGCTGAAGCCCATGTATGGCCCGGGGTACACGGGCCTCACGAACCTGGGCAACAGCTGCTATCTGAGTTCCATCATGCAGGCCATCTTCAGCATCCCGGAATTCCAGCGAGCGTAAGCGTCCCCGCTGCAGAGCCGGGCACGTAGCGCTGCGCTCAGTCGCCTCCAGCTCCAGTCCTGTCAGCGTGTGCTGGGGAAGCCCATCTTCATCACCTGCAGGCCATTTTCCCACATTATCGCTGGTGTGACTTATTGCACAACGCTGAGCGAGCACCCTTGTCAAGTGTGGGGAGAGAGCTTTGTGTACTGAAACCTCCCTCACTCCAAGGGCTTGGCATTGTAATAATGGCTTCCAAATTTTTAGACCATCACCCTCTATGCCAAGAAAATAGTAATCATTAATCTTCACAGCAAGCCGGCCCAATCCCTTCCTGTAGAGGTGCTAGGAGAGATTCAGTGATCTGTTGGGTCACTGTTGTCCTCCTGGTGAATGGAATTTTTTAGAGGAGTTAGGCTTTTCATTTGTTTGCCACTCACCATGTGGCTCACAGGCTGATGCTGGTCCTCACCCTACAGGCTACAGTGACATCAGTGTGGAGATCGAGAGCGAGCATTTAGAAATTATTGTAGCCATTGGACATTGCCATGTTTTATAGATGGCATTCTGTTTTTCTAATAATTTATTTTTATTCTATCTTTTAAATGAATCATCTGTATGAGTGGAAATAACAACACTGCAGAGAATTTGGGAGGCACTGATTAGGCCTCTTCCTCAGTGGGCACGGACGTGGCTGTCTTCCTCCTTCACACCGAGGGCCAGAGTCTGCTGTGTCTGTGGCCCTTTTCTTCCTTGGGTTGTGCTTAGTCCAGGGAGACACAGGGCCTGGGGCCCTGCAGCTGCGAGCTCATGGCAGCTACTACCCACATTTAGAAAACAGTCTTGTGTTTTCTAGGGTGGGTAGGTTTCTGCCGTGGTTCAAGTATTGAAGAGGACGCATGTGCTAAGACAGCAGGCAGACAGCACACGAGGACTAATACAGGCTGATAATTTACCCAGTGGAGTTGAAATGCTTGCTAATGGCTTTAATAGTGGTTAAGCAGAAGAACATCAGATGTCCTTTTCTTTTCTCTCTTGGTATTTTAAGACTTACTACTTACTGTTTTCTGACTTTGGAAATTTTATGGTCGGTTTTTCATGACTGGTTTTCATTGATCATCCAGTCAGTAAAGAGTGAGTTCTGCTCTGCTTAGCAGTGTGCTACGGGTGGGGGGCTCAGTGGTAAGCGAAGGGACAGGTGCCTGCCGCACTCGGGGACATTGACATTAAATAAGTAATCATAGAACAGCTGCTTGGTTATAAACGTGGTGAGTTCCATGAAGGAAAAAGGAAAAGGTGGGGGTCAGGAGGACCTCTTTGAAGAAAGGACACACACACAGGGACACACATCCTGACTGATGTGTGGGAGGAGAGGGACAGAGGCCATTGGACAGAAGAAAGAGCAGATTTGAAGCTCTGAGATGGGAACACATTTTCAAAGGCATGCATCATGCATTATGCACTGTATTATTATTATTTTTAATTAATTCTTACCTATATCTCATACCTGTATTATCAATGTAGCTTCATCTTATATGTGTCATGCTCCAAGATTTTTTTTTTTTTTTAATGTTGAAGGAGTGTCCCTATGGTAGGTGTGGTATAATTATTATTTCTTTTAAACAAGAATGAAAAAAAACTTGTGTTCTTTTGTTATAAAGCCCAATAACAATTTTAGTACTTTATAATCTATAGTTTTTGAAAATTCTTTTACACTCCAAAGTTTGATGAACAATTACCTTTCTGAATATTTTCTTCAATGAAAATATGTAATTCATGTTTATGTTTGGATTTAAGATTCTAATCTCTCACCTCAGTCTTATTGCAAGGGTTTTAGAATTTTATATTATCTAATATTTTATATCTTATTTGCTGTTTACTGTAGATATTAGAACACGGCACCTTATAATTTATACTTGTCCCCTTTCTTTTTGTTCTTTTGCCAAATATTAGTGGATTGAAATACTTGCTCTTCAAGCTCCTTTTCTCCAGTGGGACTAGTTCAGTGGGGTTAGGAGCAGTGCCTTCATTCTGTAAGTAGAAAGGGTGACTCACGGAGAGATTAAATGACTTATGCACAACCATGGTGTAATTTGGGAACTTTAGCCTGACTCCTTGATATCCTGTCTGCCACGGGGATCCAGCGTACATTTCAAAATAATTCTGATGAGGATCAAATCTAAATAAACTGGTGTACAAATTGAATGACAACCAAGATAGATTTTCAAATAACAAATAATATATGCTTTTTCCTTTGGGAGCCACTGGATTACAAACTGAAAGTATAAGATGTATTTTAAAAATTACTAACATTGCTTCTGCATTTTTACTTAATTTTGTTGTAATGGATGATATCCATTGTTGATTAGAAAAGGAATACAAATTACTAGTGAAATGGACTTTTCTGACATCAAAGGTTTACCCCGTTTAAATTTATTCTTCTCCAACAATCTTGCCTGAAAACACAAGCCTTTTTACTAATGCTCATCTTCCCAGTGAGGTTTTTTTTTTTATCTTGTCAGGTTTCAAGATATGATAAAGACTGGATGTAAGAGAGTTAACGAGTCCATTATGTTGTGTATTACTAAGAATTTGTCAGTGTAGTCTCTGGCTCTGAATAGTTTGGTTTGACTCTTGGGCTGTTGAAAATTTCTAGAGTTGTTGCCCTAGTGACACATCCAAAAGCCATTTGAATGGGAATGTCCCAGAGAAGTGTGCTTTGTTAATTTTGATGTAGGTATATAACCTGGGCTATAAATTCTGAGTTTGTAGGACAGCAGGTGCCAGTAGTTGAGATTTCTAATTAGAGGTCATTGCTAACTAACTACCGGTATACTAGTGTGTCATGGTTCTCTGCTAAGGCTTTATTGTAGTAATGTGGTGTTTTTTTTTTCTATTGGGTTATAGGTAGTAATTATGGAAATGGGTTATGTGATTATACATTGTGAATGTATTCCTTCAGCATTTGTTTATTGACTGTCTTTTACATGTCAGATACTGTTCTAGCGCCAGAGGTGCTGTGATTAAGATAGATGAGGTCTCTGCCTTCATGGAGATTATATTCAACTATTCAGTCTCTAGAGAGACAGATAATAAACAAGAGCATAAATAAATTATATAATTGCAGATAGTGGTGCATGCAAAGAAGAAACTCAGCCAGGGTCAGGCAATAGGGAATGAGGAAGGGTAGGAGGTGACTTTTAATCAGACCTGAGAAGGAGCACGGATCTGTGGAGAGAGCATTCCAAGAAAGAGACAGAAAACGGCCTGACCTTGGCGCAGGAGCGAGCTTGGTGTTCCCTGTGTTATCGCAAAGGGCAGGTGGCTGGGGCCTGTAGTCTAGGGCAGAGGAGTGGGAATGAGATCAGAGAAGCAGGAAGAGCAGGGTGCATGAAGAGCCAGGGAAAGAGGCCTGCTTCTGGATTCTTCCAAGAGTTTTAGGGCTCAGAGAGTCAAAGCCTGAAAAGGGGAAGATGAACAACACAAAGCAGAGGGTGTGAACTAGGAAATGAATTTAAGTCCTCAAAGGAATGATTATACATTGAGATTAGAGATAGGTGGTCAAAGTTATCACTGCTGTCAGGATAACTGGTCAAAAGGAAGGGTTGTGGCCTGCTCCAGGGACCCTAGACAGAGCAGGGACAGCCGGCAGGGTGGTTCAGAGCACAAATTTGTGCCAGCCTGCCTGTGTCTACTCTGGGCTTCATCTCTCCCTCCCTGAGTGACTTTGAAAGCTACCTAATGAATTTGTATACTGATTTTTCATCTCTCAAATGGGGTAACAAAATTAATCACTTGTAGTTGTAATGAAGACTCAACCAGGTGACGTAGGAAATCCTCAAGAAACAGTAGTTGTCACTACTATTATTATTATTATCATTATTCATTTTGACATGACTGGAGCAATTCGTAACCTTACTGTTTGTTTTCCAGATAGCAGTTACAATGGCATAAGCCAGTGGTTCTTGGCTCTGGCTACATGTTAGAGTCACTTGGGGGAAACTTGTAAAAGATTCCAAATCCCAGGCCTCAGCCTAACGTAGTGAAAGCAGAACATCTGGGGGTGGCTCTGGCTTTTGTGTGTATGTGTGTGTGTGTATTTAAGAAACTCTTTTAGGGGATTTTAACTCACACCCCGGGTTGAGACCCACTGATAGAAGCCTACACATTTTAGGGAGGTCTAGGGATATGGCTGCTGAGGTCAGAGCTCAGGATAGACTTTCCCTCAGGTGGATGATTTATTTTTGACAGAAAGATGAAAAGGTCTTAGCTAGGATGATGGCTTATTGTGGTTCTGTCCTTCTCTCAGTTCCAGTGTTTGACTGTCACTTCTTATTTTCTAGGTATGTAGGAAATCTTCCAAGAATATTTGATTACTCTCCTTTAGATCCAACACAAGACTTCAACACACAGATGTAAGTGCCCAACTGTAGTTTTTTAGAAAAGTCTCCAGTAAAGTGTTCAGAATTAGAGGCAATTCGTGTTCCTTCTTTATTTTCTGTATTTTTAGAAGTCTTCTAAAATAAGTATATGTTACTTTTATAAGAAGGAAGAAATTACTACAGTTATCTATAAAGTACTGAGGAAATGCTTAAAATGGAATTGGTATCAAGTAGAACCAAATAAATAAGTTATTTGTGAGTAATTGAGATAAAGTGGTTCACCCAAAAAGTAGCTGTACTTACTGAAATTCATAGATCATTTTAATACCTGTAAGGGGAAAGAACAGTGACCTTTTGTTTTTGTTTCTCCTGTCTGTCCAGGACTAAGTTAGGACATGGACTTCTCTCAGGCCAGTATTCAAAACCTCCAGTGAAATCTGAACTCATTGAACAGGTGATGAAGGAGGAACATAAGGTATGTGTCCCAGGGATAGACACAATGGTTTATAGGAGGAGGGGCTTTTAACAGCTAGAATGTGCATTTCCTGTTATTTGGCAAATGGTGGCCATCAATTTAGCAAGCTGTCAGAATAGCTCTTTTATTTCAGAGTCTAACATGTCTGTCCGCATGCTTTTAAAACTGTGGTAAGAGGCAGGTAGGGGAGGGTATCTAATGGTAGTTGCTTCATTGATTTTATGTGATTACCATCATTAATGGTCTTCAGAAACAATAATCTTCATAAAAGAGAGCTGAGATATAAGGAACAAACTTTAGAAAAATATAAACATTTTTCCCTTGGCCTTTATAGCTTCTTGGCCTTTATAGCTTCTTTCTTCTCTTAAGCCTCAACTTTGTTGGCTGGGTTTCTCAAGAGGCTGGTTGGTAAAAAACAACAACAATACACAATCATAGCCTTCTCCCAAGAGCTGAGGGTTCTGAATTTCTGGGGAGAGGGCTGGCTAGTCCTCATTTTTGGTAAGCTGCCAGGGTGTTTGTAAGCACCCTCAAATAGGAGAAGCGTGTTTGGCCGTTTAGTCATTATTAGTTTATAGAGTAATTGAATGATGTGTTTCATCTCCTAATAACCAGACGTGCTTTTCCACGTGCTAGTAGGATATGGCACACACCCCTCCATGGGCTGCTCTATTATACAACTCTAGAGGGCGCTACTTACAGCCTGGCCTGTGAGCAGCACTCTTGGAATTCCTCAGTGCACAGCACAGCTGTATCTGGTGGCCTTGGCTCCCACTGCTGCAGATGTCCTGAGTGGAATGCATGCCCCACTTCTCCAGCACCTGCTTTGCCTCACAGTGCCCTATCCTGACTTAGTGGGCAGCTTCTTGCGGTTCTGTTTCTCAAGTGTCTGACCTCTGTGCTCTCATCTTGCATCAGTCATCCTTAACTGAAGCCTGCAGACTGAGAGCAGGAATCATGAGTGAATACACTCCTTTTTGTAATGAAGCCACTTAGTTGAGGAAATGGAGCAAACGGGAGAAAAGAGATTATGAAGGGAACATATGGAGGTGGTGTTTGGGGGTGGGGAGAAGGAAGAAGGTTGTGAGGAGGGTGGGGAAGTGTATTGACATGCTGAATGGGCAGGCCAGAAGATCAGAGTGTTGTGGGGGCAGAAAGATAAGTTCTCCAGTTGCGTTGTTCTTCGGCCTTGTAAGGTAATGAGTTCCCGAGACCGGAAGACTCTCATCTGGGATGCAGTTGAAGAGATGGTTTGGGTGTCAGTCTGGGATATGGGGTATGCTTCTACCTCCAAGTCCCTGTGAGACTTTGAAGAGGTGATGATGAAAAAAATGTGGTTCAAAATTTTGATTTGGGCCTTCTCCATCCTGCAGGTGTGTTTTGCTTGGCCCATACCTAAGTATCTGAATTGCCAGCTTCTTTAAACACTCAGAACCTCTAGCAGTTCCGGGCCTGAAGTCAGCTGTGGGGCTGAGTGGTCGCCCTCCCTTCTCACGACACACAGTCCCCAGCTGGGTCCAGTCCTTTTGTGATTCCTGAGCTGGCTGCTCGGCTGGAGATTTGGGTATATGATTCTTGATCTGGATGATTTGTGAAATCCTTTCCCTGCTCTGAGGTGCTGTGATCAGCAGGGTCCCTTGAGCATTCAACATGAGCTTGAACCAACCAGGCGATTGCCTTTGTGCTCCTGAAGGTATTAGCTTCAAGTTGCTACTTGAATAGGCCAGTACTTCATAGTAAAATCTCCACTCCCCTTGACAGTGGAGGGATTTACTTTATGGGACAGGATTATCAGTGGCAATTGGTTTCAGAGGAACATTTGTGAGACTCTTTCTTCTCTCAGGTATTAGGCAGGAGCCCTTTGGTCTTGTCCCAGGTCTTTGGCATTTGTGACTTGTACATGAGCCTAAAATGTTCCAAGAGAGGAAAGAAGATATGCCGAATCAGGGGAAAGGATAGATTAAGAGAGGAATGTGTGGTGGAGGGGAGCGAGCCTGAGAGAGGGGTCAGAGCCATGGGGCGGGAATGCCTTTTTACAGGGCCGCCACCACCGGTGATACAGATACTAACATCCTAGAGTGCGTAGACTCTGCCTGTGCATTCACTGATGCTCAGAAACCTGCCTAAAGTTAACAAAGCTAACGCTTGGGAGAGCTGGGCTTCCCACCAGGCAGTGTGACCCCCGAGTCTGTGTGTTTGACCACTATACTCTCTGCTTCCCTAAGATAAAAGGGGGTGCTTAGAGTTTGCAGAATTACCAAGTAGCTCAGTAACTTGGGTTTCTCACCTCTGTCTTGTCTCTTGGGTCATTTCTAGAATATATGCTCCCTGGTGTTAAGTTGGTCGGCTACAGACGAAGGTGAAATCTAGTTTTTATATGTGCATACTGAACACATACTGTCTTCTATAAAAAGATGTGCAGTATTTGTTTTGGGCACTGCCATTTCTACATCCACTTTTGAATTGATTTTTAAAATTAAATTGTGTCTGTGGTAGATAAAACCTCCTCACTTTTTACAAAAGGACACTTTTTACAAAAGGATACTTTTTCTTCTTCAAAAAATATATTCCTGCTTTTTATGCATTCTAAGATAGTGCTTTCACACATTTTAATGTGTATACCCTATAATTTATTTCTTCTTCTGAGGATAACATGTTTTAAACAATTCTATATTCTCAACAAACTATGTTTCTTAAGCAGCAATTAATTTGACTCTCCATCTTAATAATCCTCAATATTTAGTGGCTGGTCTCAGATTTGATCAATGTGAGGTAACCAGTGTTATACTTGGAGGTGATGTAATTTTAGCCCGAAACTGAGAACTTTGTTTTCACTAATCTCCATTTTCCTAGGTTGGGCAAATGTAACATTTTTAACTTACCTTTTGAAATATGAAAACTAGCTTAGAGAATGCCCTCTGTTCCTTTAGTTTAGGAGATTTGAGGTTTGGACCTGGGTTGGGAACTACTAGTCCAAGGTTTAAGTTTAAAAGTTTAAATCAATAGATGATATATACCGTGTATTGGAGACAAGCCAAGGTAGATCTGTCTTTTTTCATTCCTGTGGTCTTACAATGTAAATATCTGTACAAGCATTTCTCTAATGTGATCTAACCCTCAGTCTTGCTGCTTGTTTATTAATTAAAGCATTAAATTAAGGTGATTATGAGTGGATAGTGTCTGGCTGCCTTCTTGGTGCAGTGTTCAACAGAAAGTCCTGTGTAAGCATTTAGGAAAGATTTTGAACACCGTAGTCCTCTCTCTAACTTTAGCTTCTCTCTTTTGCAATTGCTGATGGAGAAAGTAAGTACAGTATCCTATAAATACAACAGGTCCCTTAGGTGGTTGCTATTTTGGAGATTGTCTGGGGCTCCCTCTTACAAAGTTAGCTGTCAGGATTAGCTGCTGCTTTAGGCGTCTGAGGGCCAACTCCCAGTGAGAGGGTGTCTGAAGCAGGTCTGACTCTTGGTCAGTTTTGGTCTGTCTCTCCCTTGTGCATTGAATAGGTTCATTGGGAACACTCAGGTGATTCCTTGCCCCAGGATTACTCTAAAGATTGCTTCCTTGAGGTATTGTTTAGCTTGTGTTTCTTAGAAACTGGATATTAGATCTGGAAACTTGATTCGATTCAGGTTCAGCGTTTTTTACAGCCTGAATTTCTACTACACAAGATGTGAAGTGAACACAGTAATAGTTGAGCACGGGAATTTGTGAGACCTCCCTCTTGGAATCAGAGAGCACTGGAGCGGGGTGTGGGTGCAGCACTCAGGGCTAGCTGATGAACCAAACAGTCAGTGTGCAGTAGGTGAGTTTGAGCTGAAATGCTCAGACCCAGCTGTGAAAGCCAGGAGCTGGCCTGTAATGTGAGGTGAAGAGGGAGAGGGAGCATCTCTCTGGTTAGAAAGGTTTTCACACAATTTCTCAATGACCGACAATTCTCAAGCTATAGCTTGACCTTTGAACAAAGTATTAAAGAAGGTCACTCACAGGAAAAGAAATGGAAGGGCACAGAAAGAGAAGAGACATGGGAGGGGCATGAGTGAGGCCTGGCCACAGTACATTCTGAGAGTCTGGGGTTTTTCTGGGCTTGTCACCAGGGTCTCTATTGAAACTTCTCCTCCCAGTTGTAGGACCCTGTGGTGGCACAGATCAGCAGGCAGCCTTTCAGAATGTACTGACTTGTTGAACTTTCCAAAGCAGCTGTTTTGGTGGAGAGTGGCAGCCACAATAAGCTAGAAGAATAGCTTGTTAGAAGTAATACCATCAGGAGCGAGCAGTGAGTGTGTGCTCATGTGAATGTCTAAACAGAAACAAACAGTGCGTCCACACGACTGAGAGTAGGAACTAATAGTTGGACTGGCCTGTAATGTTAGCCACAGAAGTGTGGGTTTGAAGAGGACTTACTCAGAGTCTGGAACATACTTTCTTTTTTTGGCAACTGGTAAGATGTATTCAGGGTCATCAGAGATGTGAACTAGGCACTTGTGTGTAAGAAGCAGTATTGGGACAGAGAAAGAGAGAGAGAGAGAGAGAGAGAGAGGCTGACTTATTTAGCTGTGATCCTGGTCCAGTTATTCACTATTTCTTTGCCTCAGTTTCCTCATCTGTCAAGTGGAGGAAATAATATTAATCACCTCATAAGATTGAGTGACTTAAGCAAGATTCATATATAAAGTGCTCAGAACTATGCCTGGACCTAGTAAACATTCATCCCACTACCTAGAATAGTGTCTATCGTTTTATAACACTCAGTAAATTTCTGTTGAACGAATATTGTTTTTACATGCTTGTGTTGGCTGATACTCTGAAAGTATACATCAGCATTGTGAGTGAAGAAAGTTAAAATTTTACAGTTTTCAGGAGGTGTATATACAGGTCGGGAAATTAATTACCAGGTGTAAATTAGTCTTCACTTAGCATTGGAAGCATATGTGAAGCCAAGTGTGTATGTGTATGTGAGCTGGTCATTTATGTGCAGCTTCCAAGTTCTCAGATGGCCATGTGCTGCCACTTTGGGAATTCTCCTCTAAGGCTGCTAGCTCTGCTTCCAAGCCTCTGCATTGTTCTTTCACATTTGTTATAGGTCTGTGTATTGCCTCCTCTCTCCCATTGTCTGTCGGCTCTCGGAGGGCAGAATCCACACTCGTGCTCTGCAGGAAGTAGGTGGACCATAAATACTGGATGACTAGCTTAGATACGTTTTCAGCAAGACAGGAAAGTTCACCCGAGTCTTATTAGAACAGTGCTTAGAACATGTGCATTGGGGGAGATTTTCTGTGTAGAGCTGCCCCTTGGCTGCAGGGAGATGGCTATGGGAGTTTGCTCGTCACCTCTTGCACCTGACTGCATAACTGTGCACACCTGTCGTGCTCTCCAGACCCGCGGCAGTGACCTGGATGTCCAGGAGATCCCAACCATGTGAGACGTGGCCTCCGCCAGCGGGGCTGCAGTCAGGCTGAGGAGATGGGCCAGAAGCAGCGTGAAAGCGAAAGGAAGTAGGGGGCATCTTGTGCTCTGTGGCCAGTCATGGCCCAGGTAGACAGCACGTTCTCTGGACTTCAGAGGAGGGGAACACGGCCTTGAAGCTGAGCATGTTGAGGTTTTGTAAAAAAGTGAGTGGAGCAGCTGCCGCACATTTGAAGGTAGCATATGAATGACTTCTTTTGTTTGACCAGGTGAGGTTTGCCTCACTGAGACCTACTGTGTGCTCCAACTGCCACTCTGTTGTTGCTGCAGAGAGCCTGTAGCAGATTCAGAGCTTGGAGTTCATTTTGTTGTTGCTCTCTGTTAGCTGTGTGATAGATAATCTGGTCTCGTAAGACTTCTTAGGTACTTCTCTGCCAGTCTCAGCTTCCGTAGCTGTAAAGTGGGGATAATGGTAGTATCTTATTTGTAGGGTTATTGTGAGTATTAAATGAGGTGACATGTAGCACCATTATTAGATGGGCTGAACTTGGAGGGACTCAGGAAGCAGCATTATCATGATCTCCCCACCCCCCATCCTCAAAGGTCATGTGAGAACCCTTCCCACTCTGCTGCTTTTGAGCATCCCAGGTGCATCGCCCCGGTTTCCCGTGGCTTCCTGCGTGTGACCAGCATTAGGGAGTCCAGTTTCCGTCAAGGCCAGTTCAGAGCTTCTCCCCCAGCAAGCTCAGGTCTCCAGGGACCCAGCAGTGCCGCAGGGTCAGCACTGGCATCCTCTCGTAGTTTTCATCCTTACTCTACCTCTCAGCTTCCTCCCATCCTGTTTGGCCCCTCCAGAGTCAAGGATCAAGGGATGGGGAGATTACAGAGGACACAGAGCCTCTCACTGAGCTGGTTAGAGTGTTTGGCTCCTTCTTGACTGCTGTGTGTCTTCTCTCATGGCTGGCATTCCTGTGGGGGCACATTAGAAGATTTTTCCACAAGGACCTTTCCTGATGCCCTATCCAGCCAACTGCGTAACCCCCCACCCTAGACTCCTCCCATCATCTTATGCACTGTCCTTTCTGGAGGAGCCTGGCTGCCTTCTGAGCCATCCTTTTAACCCCTGGGAAAGTTCATATGTCCTGGTCCTGCCAAAGATGTCCCTGCCACCGATTCTTCCCACGCTGCCATCCTGGCAGCTGCCACCAGCCTCCTTGCACTGGTGCAGATGGAGGGCGTACCCTGGGAAATCCCTGTGCCCTGCTCCGTGAAGAGCCCGGGCAGGCTCAGGAGCAGCTCGGCTGTGGTGGCCCGGAGCATGCTGTGCGGTTTCCTCTTCCTGCTCGTACCCCAGTCTCTACCAGGGGTGCTCCCAACCCCCCATGGGGAGGGCAGGCAGGTGCTGCAGAGCTCACCTGTCCTTTAACTTTCTTCAGAGGACATCCCCTCTAGTGTGTCTCTGGCCTCTACTCTGAAATGGGCTGTGACGGACCCGTTGCATCGCAAGTCCTCTGTGGATGGGCCTAGTGTCTCTCCTTAGAAAGTGGATTTTTAGGTTTGAGTCTTCAGTTTTGAGTCAGCAGGAAGAGCCCCATCTATTCGCACATCAGGTTCCGAGTGCAGGGTCTCATACACAGTAAACACCCAGTGCATGTCAGCATTGTCATTGCTTACGTTCTGTGGGCTTTAGTTCTCCCATCTGGATATCGGGGTTTATGGTAATGCCCACTCTGCTTGCCACTCAGTGCTGGTAATGTGTCTGACAGTATTGTAAATTGATTTTATTTTTCTGTCGTAGCCTCAGCAGAATGGGATCTCTCCACGCATGTTTAAGGCCTTTGTAAGCAAGAGTCACCCAGAATTCTCCTCTAATAGACAGCAGGATGCCCAGGAATTCTTCTTACACCTGGTGAATCTAGTAGAGGTGAGTCATCAGTCTTCAGAAATGCTCAGAAGCATTGTGAGTAGTGTGCACAGCCCCCAGGTGCAGTCACGCTGGCTTGGCCAGAATGCCCCACCCCCTTACCTAAACCTCTTCCTGTCCAATCAGATTTGGCTTCTCTGAGGCACCTCTGCTCAGCTCACTTGATTTAATTGCTCCTCATGTCCTGTTTTCTAGGCACTATGGATCTCCCTGTTCTTTTTTTTAAATTTAATTTAATTTTTTATTATTTTTGACAGAGAGAGAGCTACAGAGACAGAGGGAAGGGGGAGGGCACAGAACAGTCTCCATAGTTGCACATCATTGGTTTTTAAAGATTTACTTTTATTGTTTTTTGACAGAGAGAGGCAGAGAGAAGGGGGAGGGCCCAGAGCAGTCTCCGTAGTTGACAGCATTAGTTTTCCATATAGTTTCACTCCACAGGTGGGCACAGGGCTGCGCAGGGCAGGAACTGGGCCGGGAGCCTCCCACATAGGCCCCGGGAAGAACTGAACTGGGGGTACACCCCAGTTCAGCATATGGGTCCACATGGGCCAGGGCCGGGATTCGATCCTTGGGCTCTGGGGCTGCAAAGCGAGTGCTTAACCCGCTGAGCCATTCCAGCTTCCCCACATCATTGGTTTTTCCACATAGTTTTATTTCACAGGTGGGCACGGGGCTGCACAGGGCAGGAACTGGGCCAGGGTCTCACCCCGGTGAGAACCGAACTGGGGGAACTCCCCAGTTCAGCATATGGGTCCACATGGGCCGGGGCCGGGATTCGATCCTCAGTCCCCGGGGCTGCAAAGTGAGCGCTTAATCCACTGAGCCATCCCGGCTTCCCTTCTCCTTGTCCTTTTAATTTGTGCGTGTTACAGAAGTGTTTGTCAGTTATTTCATTCTCCATACTTTTTCTTGTTTTTGGTGACAAAGCTTCTTGAGAGTCCTATGTGGCATTTGGTGTCCTGCCACCACTCAGAGATGGTCACATTCTATTCACAGCAGGGTTGAAACACATTAAGTGCTGTGGTTTTTAAAAGCCACTGACATGATTAAAGGCTCTTTCCCTGTCTTAAAAAACGACTTTTTCCTGATTACAAATGTGTTCTTTGTGGAAAATGTAGAAAGGTACAAGGGAGAAAATAAAATTCTCTCCTATTACCTGCCCCTACAACTAGTGTAAACGTTCGGTGTCTGGCCCACCAGTCATTGTCCTGGTGCATTTACTAATTCCCTACATGCTGTTTCTAAGCAATGTTTTCCACTTAACCTGCTGTGAACATTTTGCATGTCATTGCACACTTGAATATAGTGTGATTTCTTTTTAGTTTGTATATAATTTACGCAAATGCATTAGTATAATCACGCCTTCCGTGACTTTAATTTTTTCAAGGTAAGCCTCTATTTTTCCTTTTTCTCTTTAGTTATGCTTCCTCATCCCCTTTCTGCTAATTCCATTTAGGTCAATCCCTCTCCCATGACTTTTAATGGAGCATAATATTAATTCACATGATGAATCATAATTTACTGAATCAGTTCCCTATTTTGGGACTTCAGATAAATACCATTGTTTTGCTTTGAAAGTACTCTGGTGAAATGGCATGTCCAGAGGGAATGTTTCATAATACCAGGTCTTTACATCAGAGTTATGTTGATTTTTATGCTAATATTTATTTATGTGTTAATATTCATAAATTCACTAACCTGATATAATCCAACCTTCAGAGGAACCGGATTGGCTCAGAAAACCCAAGTGATGTTTTCCGGTTTTTGGTGGAAGAACGTATTCAGTGCTGTCAGTCCCGAAAAGTTCGCTACATGGAGCGGGTGGATTACCTGATGCAGTTACCTGTCGCCATGGAAGCAGCGACCAACAAAGGTAATGGATCCAATGTGGAACATTAGCAGTGTACTTCTTCGTAGGTAAAAACCCTTGAAGCAGAGATTGTACAGTTGAGTCCCTGCACAGTTCTGTCAGGCGTAGACCCAGCCCAGACTGTGTCTGGTTTACACGTCTCTTTTCATCCTTTCCTCAGTCCCCATGTGAGAAGAATCAAATGCATCACAGATTTTTGTGGAGGGGTTATGGATGGAACCTATTTTAGGGCCTATACATTTGACCAACAGGTTGGCTTAGAGTCAGCTTAATTTGGGGGAAGATGTTTGTAATTACACATGTGGAACATTTTTTAACATTATCACTCATCAGTTGTGTGATAAAGTCTGAAGGAAATGATCAGAACTGCATTTTTTTGATGTGACATTCAAGTAGAGATCCCTTAACACAATCCAGTTTTGGCATTTGAGCATTTCCAGTGCTGCTTATACGAGATGCAATGTGGCAGCGAGCCTTCTAAGCACGGGGCCCATGAGAGGCCTCTCTGGGCTTCCGAAGCAGGAAGCTGGAAGCAGGAGAGATAATATAACCAGGTAGGGGTCTGAGGGGATTGTTCCTGCAGTCAGCCTAATCTGATTCTTCCCAGGCAGAATCGCTAAACTATATTACTTAGAATTAACATTTTAGAAGCTGTAAAAGGCAAGGTATCTTCTAGGTTGCTTCTCTCCTGTGAACAGTCATTTCTGTAAAGGCCAACAGCTTCCTGGGTACCCGTTTTCTTTTTTTATTTGTGGGGAGGGGAGGTCACTTTATTTTGTTAAGTGGAAAGTGGTGATTATGATGATTTCAAGGTGACATGATTTACATTTTCTATAAATTCATGCTGCTTTTGATCAGTTTTTAAATCCTAACTCTTCATACTATGTGGAAATGATTGTGAGGGTCTGTGGTGTGTTTCCTTTGTAGAACTAGGCTTAATTGCTTTCTCTTGCTAACCTTGGGGATACTGACTCACATGTTCTGCTCAGTTTTATGATCCTGTCTAAATCGCTGTTTATAATTTACGAGTGGTAACTATGTTGTTCAGAAAGGAGACTGATAGTTTAGTCTCTAGATACTGAGGACTGAGAATACCAAATGCTACTATTCTAGATATAAGTACATCATAAAATGATGGTGGACAGGGGGATGGATTTAAAAGCTTCATCAGATGTGTTTAAGAACATACATAAGTAAAT
This sequence comes from Craseonycteris thonglongyai, assembly GCA_004027555.1. NCBI lineage: Eukaryota > Metazoa > Chordata > Mammalia > Chiroptera > Craseonycteridae > Craseonycteris > Craseonycteris thonglongyai. The sequence continues at coordinate 39,065 of PVKE010000868.1, read as the reverse complement.
ATGTGAGCCTAAAAACTAAATCAGGAGTGATAGATAGATACATACATACATACATATGTTTTATAACACAAAAGAAATTCCCAGAAAGACCCACTCAAGATCTATATAAAATTTTGACTTACAGGTAATCTCCAAGAGCAGATCTATTGTCTCTTGAAAAGTTCACAGTGTACTCACTTCTTTTTCCCTTGATGTTTAATCAGTTGAGCAAAGTTAGTGTAGAAAGGCCATCTAGGTTGGTTGCTCTAATATCTGAGGTGTTGGGTACCTTCAACCAGAAGTTGTCTCGGCAGTGTCAGATAGTATCAAGTACTATGGGTTGTGGATAACTTCAGTCCTTATGCTTCCTCCTGCTCCTTAGTCTGTGTCCTCTATGACCTGTAATCGTCATGAGGGGCCTGGGATGAAGTGGGCCCTCAGGTCTTTCAGTGTGAAATTCTCTGGTGTGAAAGATTTTGTGATTGGAGGGTGGCATCTGGGTAAACCAGCGTTAACCTCTGCATCACTTACATCACCCATGTGGTCTGAACCTCTCATCTGGGCCAGAATTCACAGTTTTCCCCATTAGTCTCAAAGGGAAACAGGCCCAAAAAGGAGAGCGGCTTGATGTAGCCTGTCAGTACCACTCTAACAATACCCCAAGAACATTCTTTCTGCGTGCTTCTCTGGATCTGTGAAAGGTGCCACAGAAGCAACCCTGCCCCAGCCTGGAAGTCTTTGTGGAGGACTGTCTGAGCGATTGCACTCATTCCTTTGCTCTTTTACTCAGATGAACTGATCGCCTATGAATTAACGAGAAGGGAAGCAGAAGCAAACAGAAGACCCCTTCCTGAGTTGGTGCGTGCTAAGATACCGTTTAGTGCCTGCCTTCAGGCCTTTTCTGAGCCAGAAAATGTAGATGATTTCTGGAGCAGTGCCCTACAGGCAAAGTCTGCGGGTGTGAAGTAAGTGTGTGTGTGTGTGTGTGTGTGTATGCATGTGTGCACGTGTGTGTGCATGTGCTTATGTGATAGAAGTTGGGTGATGAGGGGGCCTTATGGCAGAGTATTATATGAGTTTGGGTGTATAACTGTGTAAGTTTAAGATGTACAACATGTTGATTTGATTTTTTTTTTACTTTAAGTATTGATAATAGGCTGAAGATTCCTCAAACATTTTTTTTTCTCTTTGTGCTTTAATTCTGGTTCTGTGTGGGAGGTGGAAGTGATCCAGGAACCTGGCTGCCTACAAAGCCCCCAGCATCAGGTGTAAGCTGCAGAGTGTTCTGCGTCTGCCTGTTCACTTGACCACCCCTTTTTTTGCTCTTCAGAAAAGTGGATTTCGGTCTTAGAAGACCAGAGGGTGACATTCTCTCTGGGCCTGCCTGAAGGAACCTTCTGGTCACTTGGGAAAGGCCCACCTTTAGAATGGAGATGGAAAGCATTAGTTTTCCACAGACAGAGTCTCTCATCAAGAGATCTGGATTCTTCTCCCGTGTCCACTCCCCAACTTATGTCCTGTCCCAGGGAAGGTCACCACCCACACCCTTCTTCCACCTGTAGTGGGGAATGATGCTTGCTGACTTGATTTTCTCTTCAAATAGTACAAACATTTGGTTGTAGGCAGTGTTAACATTGCTATCTACACTCCTTAAGGAGGGTTTTTATTTTCTCTTTCTTCACAGTAGATAATAAATGAATTTTTTTCTTTTTTCCTTTTTCTGTCTTTTATACATACACATGCTCTTTCTTATATACATGAAAACAGTAATTATTGTTAATAATTGAGAACTGGTCTTTGTGGGCAAAAAAAATGTTTTAGGGAAATAACACGACTACCTTTTATTGCACATTTATCATTCCAGGTCATTCTTAAGCACTTTTCATCAATTATCATAGTACTACTATAAGATGGGTACCATTATTCTCCCCATTTCACAGATAAGGAAATAAAAGGAGAAATAAGTGGCCGGTAAGTGGCAGACTTGGGACCCATTCAGGTTGATTGAGTTCATAGTTTAAACTCTGGGTTATATATACATTGCCCCATCTTCCTCATCATGATTGCCTATATTCAGAGCTTTATAATCCTTAAATAGCCTTGCTTATTATAACTTAGCCATGTTTCAAAGATTAGTTTTAGGGAAACCAGTCCAATGGATTCCTCCTCCCCCTCCCCCAAGATTTATTTATTTATTTATTTATTTATTTATTTATTTATTTATTTATTGTTTTTGACAGAGAGAGAGAGATACAGAGACAGAGAGAGAACTGAACTGGGGGCACTCCCCAGTTCAGCATATGGGTCCGCATGGGCTGGGGCCAGGATTCGCTCCTTGGTCCCCAGGGCTTCAAAGTGAGCACTTAACCCACTGAGCCATCCTGGCTTCCCCTGGATTCCTAAAAGATCTTTGTCATCCCCCCCCCCCAGCAATATTCTGTATAGGCGATAACTCAGACATGATCACCTTATGTTAATTTGGGGCTTTGAATTTTTCTTCTAAGTTGTAGACCCAGAGCCAGAAAGGCCAGGAAGAGGCCAAAGGTACTCTAATTATCTTGGTATATCTTGGATCAGGATGAACCAGACATAAAGACCCTTTCCTGAAATGGTCCTGAACAGACAGTGTTTGGGAAGAATATTAGTGTTTGAAATTTCATTCACTCATCAAATATTATTGCTCATCTAGTGTGTTCTTGGTATTGAGTTGAACAAGACCTATTATAGTTTCTGTCCTCAGGCAGCTCACAGATTATGGGTCCATAGGAAGAGATTCTTACTTTACTTTCATCATTTATGAAGAGAAAAGCATGGTGCGGGTTTCAGAACACAAACTTTAGGGAGATGGGCAATGTTGAATCCCCAGTGTAGAACTTAACTGGTGTGTGACTTTGGCCAAGTGACCTCACTTCCCTAAACCTTTTTCCTTATCTGTAGACTGTGGATAATAATAATACTTTCCTCATAGGGTTGAGGTGAGGATTAAGGTGAGATAAACCTTATAAAGTGCTTTGCGTGGTGCCTGGCACAGAGTAATATATGCTGTAAATGTTATTACCATTATTTTTCTTTTATTTTTTTTGCGTTGGATTATACAATATGAGAGTGGTTGATTAATTATCATATTTTTACCACATTTAAAGGAAGGGACAGAACTGGATTGTTTTTTAGCATCCAGATTTTCAATATAATAGACAATCGTAATTTTGGGTAGAGGGACAGCTTATATATATATTTTTCTTAATAAGGTTTTCATAGAGTTTTTGTCTTAGTTCTTAGTGAACAGTTGATATATTTTAAATAATAATTAAAGATTGTCAGTAGACAACACAATAGTGTTGTAAGGCACTATTCTGAACATTTTATATGTCTTAAGTCATTTAATTTCCATAAAAAAGTCTTTTGAGGTAAATTTGCAATGTGTCTACCTAGACATTTTTTTTTTAAATTTATTTTTGACAGACAGAGAGAGAGAGATTGAGAGAGAGAGAGATACAGAGAGAGAACTGAACTGGGGGAGCTTCCAGTTCAGCACATGGTTCCGCGCGGACCGGGGCCGGGATTCGATCCCCAGTCCCCGGTGCTGCAAAGTGAGCGTTTAACCCACTGAGCCATCCTGGCTTCCCCTACCTAGACATTTTTGAGTGATTTACATTCTAGTGGTCTTTATTAAAAATGTAACTTTTCAAGACACATTTTAATTTTAGGAATTAATTTTAGAAACAGAGGAGTAAGTGGTACATAATTTACAACTTTGCTGAATATAACTGACAAACCTTGATGTCCCAAACCTGCAATGAATGAATCCAATGTGCTCATTTTGAAACTGATTTGAATAAATACATACTGAGCAGTTACTTTGTGTGTGATTGAACTTGAGACGCTATAGAAGTCACAAAAATTAATAAAAAGTGTTTACTGAACAGGGCAAATACAATGTGGGCACCATTTAACCGCTTCCTGGTCCTCTTAGATTGGTAGTTAGCCATAAGAAAGTGTTAAGTTATCCCCTGCCCAGTTCTCCCCAGGCTTGAGTGCCCTCCCCTAACCCCCACCCCATGGTATTACCTGTCTGCTGATACCTCACCCAGATACTGACCGCAGAGCATCTGCAAGAGTCTTGGGGCTCCTGAATCACATTTTGGCAACCATTGATTTACTGATGACTTCTAGTTGATTTCACTATTAAATATTTCCCAGAGTTTAAGCTAATGTGTGGTAAGAGGAAGAGGTCAGAGAAGAGACATTTTTAAACCAGTTGAAAATATCAGATAGAGTTTTCTGGTTTGGTGAAATTGAGGACTTGGTTATATTTAAGTACGAATGATGTTTATTACTGCTTCTAGGAAGATGGGAAAACTTAATTAGAGATAATATATAATTTCTAGAGAATGAGCCAAGATTATAATGGATCAGTTCCTTAGGATAGTTAAGCTCCTGGTTTTTGTTTTTTGTTTTGTTTTGATGAGCTCCCTATGTTATTGCCTGTAGTACCCTTCTGCCATCATCATGATGGGAATTTGAGATGTGGAGTGGTTAAGTGACTTGCCTGGGGCAAAATACATGTCAGTGACAGACTGAGTCAGTGTCCAAGGCCTCATGGATTCTACTTCTTCCATGACAAAATAATCATGCAAATTCTTTAGGTATAAATAGTGTATTCTAGTATGCCAAGCAGTTTCACGTCACTTCATGAACACTGCACAATCATGGCAGATAGATATTATTATTTTTTTGTTTTTGTTTTTTTTTTTAGATTTATTTTGTTTTGTTTTTTTTTTTTTTGTTTTTAATATTATTATATTTTATTGTTAAATTTAATGGGATGACATTGGTTGGTAGTAATCAGACAGTTTCCCAAGATATTATTAATACATTCATTTTGTAGATGTGAAAATGGAACCTCAGGGAGGGTCAGTGATTTACCCAGATTTGGAGTGAATGAGCATATCCAAGAGCCAAAGTCCTATCTTAACACTGAACAGTACTCTGTCACTGTACTGTGACTTTTCTGCACTAGGGGGCAGCAATGCATTTATTTTCTGAATTCTGGGAGGATGCATTCCAAGTAAATTGCAAGTGAGTGAGATTTGGAAAGTGGGGTTTGTGGGGAGGGGTTCTAGAATCTTTTATTATAAAATATTCTATTATAAAATCTTTTATAATAAAAGATTCTCTAATGGTACCTACTTACAGCTAATTTTCTTTTTTACATATACCCTCCACACCCACATTGACACTCAAATAGAAATGGTTATACCCAAGATGGTAAATGTAGAGAGAATGAGCTGGAACCAGGGCATGAATTTATTTTACAAGTTGAATAATCTGTTCATAAACTCAAGTCCAGGCAATCACCTTTCTGAAAGTTTGAAGCGAAACTCAAGAAAGACATTGACCTTATCTATTAATTTTAAAATTTAAGGCAAAGGTCTAGGTATTTTAGATACCTATAATATATATACCCCTAAGATCCATGTGACCAGGGATATTTAGGGACAGTGGTATTTTAATGTGGCCCAGGCATTTCAAATAGCCTTAGTCAAAGCTAGAAAAACCCTCCGTGTGCCAACTCTGTGCTGTAAGATAGTGGTTCTCAGTGGGAGCAGAAGTGTTAGGATTGCTTGGGGAGCTTTTTCAAACCCCACATACAAACATAATGCATGCATGTCCACACATGCCTACATATACATATACACATACATACACATACACATACATTTAAATTTTAGCAAGTGTTTTAGAAAAAACTGTTTATGATTGGAAAGCACTTTTCAGACATATAAAATGCCACAGCAAAGTATAAGTAATAATTTTGCAATGGACCTAAAATCCTTCTCAGGGGACAGTGTTCTCCCACGTCAAACATTGTTTTTTTAGGAAAAGGCCAGGACGAATGAGCAGGAGTGGGTGAGTGTGTGTCTGCTTATATCTGTGTGCTCCTCAGTCCAGCATTGGGACAGCCAGGTATGCCTTGGACAAGGCTTGTGATGCTTGGTGAACTGCATTTCTAATTCTTATTGCCTTGTTTCATTGATATATGAAACCCCCTTGTGTTTCCCAGAACATCTCGCTTTGCCTCATTCCCTGAGTACTTGGTAGTGCAGATCAAGAAGTTCACTTTTGGTCTCGACTGGGTTCCCAAAAAATTTGGTAGGTATCTTTCGCATGCTTTTGCTTAAAACATCAAATTAGCCATCTAAAAAACATGGCATATAAAAGAGCTCATATAGTTGGCTGCCAGCACCAGTTCCATTTCATTCTTTTTCCATTATTCCCACCTTTCTCTTTTGCATCAGAGTATATGGTAAGCACCAATGATGAAATTACCACGTGCTAACCCATCCCTCTAATAATTGGGGTCTGGAGTGAGTGGATTCTAAGAGGGAAGACAAGGCCCCTACATTATCAAATAAACAATGCTTCCTGAACATTAATGTGCACCCAGATTGCCTAGGATCTTGGTAAAACGCAGATGCTGGTTCAGCAGGTCTAGTGTGGGGCTTGGGGTTATGATGCCAGGTATTTTTAACAAGCTCTCAGGTAATGCTGGTGCTGCTGATCCAAACTTCAATTGGTGGTCAAGTGCAAGCATTGAACATACACTCTCCTTTTAGCATTTCTCCTCTACTTTTGAAGCAGGCAGGTTTGGCTAATGATAATCTCTCAAATCCTGCAAATCTTATAAATAATAAAATGAGTATAGTCAGTTGCATTACACAGTCAGAAAAGGGATATGACTTTGGCTTAATTGAGCTTTCTTTTTGCTAATTTTAAAGGCCCTTGACCATTGTTAGAGGTTAATTTTCCAGACAGTGCAAAAGAACATTTTATTTTTTTACCATCATGATCCAATATCAAGAGTGTTAATAGGCTGTCCTTGGTAGCATTGAAGGATGTTTTACCCTCTGTGGTTGCTCAAGCAAGTACCTCAGCCTGTTTGCCAGTCTTTTACAGTTTTTATGTTTTTGAGCACTTGAGAAACAATTACTTAGGTGTTACACTGGTTCATTAAGCACTCATATGCTCATCTGAAGGAGACAGTAAACAGAATGAAAAATCAGCTGGAGTGATTTCTCAGAAGCCTCCAGCTCTCACAGTTTACATAGCACTTATTTGCCATGTGACATTCTGCCAGGCTGTGGCTGATTCTGTGTGATAATGCTGGGACAGGGAGGAGGGCAGAGGACAAGATGCTTATATTCAGCCCCCTCCGTGGACCTGAGGAGTACCTGGGAGAAAACTGACTTCTTCTAAAGGCTTTGAACTGCTGTGGAAAGTTTTCTTATGTTTCTTTGTCCTTGGAATTCCTGTAAAGGAACAGAAACTGAGAAGAGGTTTCATAGACTTCCTGAATTTGAAGGAGTCCCAAAGGTTTCTTTAACGAACTTGAATTTTTCTGTTGAGGAATAGTTGTATTGATTTTGGGGGTTGTACATTATATTTGTTTTTGCTATTCCCTGAGGTTTAAATTTTTTTTTTAACTAAGAATTTTCTTTGGGTTGTTGTATTAAATTGGGGTTTATGTACCTGGCATCATAACTGGTTTGGGGGATAGTATTTTAAGGTTCTGTTTGCTAGCCCAAGAGACATATCCTATGCCAACATTTGAACGCACTTATTATTACTATATCTGAATATATGCAATACTAAATATCAACAGGATATTAGACTGATAAATTTGTATTTGAGTAAGTCAACACAGTAACAACTGAGCTGAGAAGTTAAAATATGTACTCCAAGACTAATACATTTGAGATTTGAGTAATTTATTTAAAATGTCATTCTTTATTTATTACTTTAGTTAAATGACATTACTGATTACGAGGGTTGCAAATTCAAATGCCTAATGAGAACAGGGTGATATTGTAAATTAAAGAAGTTTTCTGGGTATAAGAAACATGCAGCTAGCTATCTTGGCTTTTCTTGGGTATTTCATTTTGGATAAAGACGTGGATTAGAAAAACATTTTTTCATAAGAATCACAAATATGCTCAGGTTTATGGGGGAAAAGAGGGTGCATTGGGGTCTGGCAGAAGGTAGACATACGAGAATATGCTACAGCTTTCAGTTTTTCAAAATAAGCTAGAAATCTGGATTTCTGAATGAAATATTCTGATTAAAAAATTGGAATTTGCCGCTAAAATTTTAAAACCATCTAACAGAGAGTGGGCTACAAATGGGATTTGGGCTGCCCATTTGGGACCTCTGGCTGATCCCATTTGTTCTTTTGCACTGTGAAGTTCTGCCACCCTCTGTACTTTTCTCGGGTTCACCATTAAAATCTAATCAGTCTTGATAAGTCTGCTGGCCCTGTGATTACTCCTGGGAACTGAAAAGCATCCTGTAGTTCTGCCTAGACACATGCACATGGAGTTAGTGTGCTGGTGTTCAGAGGTGGTTGTGGGGTTTTGGAGAATCCAGTGAATGTGATTTCTCTCATTTTGCAGATGTTTCCATTGACATGCCAGATCTACTTGATATCAACCATCTCCGAGCCCGGGGCTTACAGCCAGGAGAGGAGGAACTTCCAGACATCAGCCCCCCCATAGTCATTCCTGATGACTCAAAAGGTATCTTCTAGGAGGACATTCTCTTTCACTCCCCAGCACTCTTTGCTGGAATGGTCACTTTTCTCCCACCACCCCGTTGTCCCTGAGCTGCTGTGTTGTAAGCCACCAGAGACACACAGCAGTGAGGTGTGGCTGCAACTGTAAACTTAAAATAGACATGGGAAGAGGCACAGATTCATGATGAGCAGTTGACATGGACTTGGGGAAATCACTATCAACAGAGGTAGCCTGTCTCCGGAAAGTTTTCAGGTTACGTTGCCTTTGAGATTGCCTCCTTTCCTCTCTCTGCTTCTCACACATAGGCCTGGAGGAAGGAGGAGTGTGCTTTCACTAGGCTCTTAGTCTAGGGGAGTTGTGTTGTTCTCAGGAGTGCCTTTAGACAACCAGAAGTGCAAATTCAACAGGGCATGTTGGTTTTAAAAATCTTGGGGAAGCCGGGATGGCTCAGTGGGTGGAGCGCTCACTTTGCAGTGCCGGGGACCAAGGATCAAATCCCGGCCTCGGCCCATGCGGAACCATATCCTGAACTGGGAGCTCCCCCAGTTTAGTTCTCTCTCTGTCTCTGTATGTATCTCTCTCTCTCTCTCTCTCTCTCTCTTTCTCTCTGTCTGTCAAAAATAAATAAATAAATAAACAAATAAATAAATAAATATTAAAAACATTAAAAAAAAAAAATTCTTGCCCACTTCTCACTTCCCAGCTTTGTCATTGCTTTGTAGCAAGGGAGCAGGTTGAGTTTCTCTTTCACTTTGAATGCTAAATTGGTCATTGTTTAGAATATTTAAAATTTTAAGGGAGAAGGACATGCATAAAATTGTTGCCTGACATTTGTGGTTCTTAGGACAGTGTTGAAAAATCTTGGTTTCATCATTAGCTCAATTATTCTGATGAAATCAGTTTTATTCTGACTTAGTTTGCTTACCTGTTTACTGTTCACCTTCTTAAGGAGTTAAGCACATGAAATAACTAATAGTGATAGAGCACTATGGGCCCCTCTACCAAAGGTATCCCGTCAGTTGAGCAGTGAGTATTATTGGTGACTTTGTTTGAGTGCATGAGAATGGTAAGGTGAATCCAGGAGGATTCAAGATAGTAAGCATCTTTGTTACATTAAATTCTAATGCTACATCAGATAGCAGCACAGAATACGAAGACTAGGGACCTGTACACGGGGCCTTCTGGGTTATGTAGTACAGGTGGTTCATTTGGTTTATTAAAGATGTTTGAGAAAGAAGAGATCAGTATGAGCATCAGGGAAATACAAGATGGCTTATTAGTATGCTTTTGCTTTCTCTGAGGTTCATAAAAGAAGCCTTGGTTTGTAGTTCTTAGAAATACAGGAAGAGAAATGATGTAGTTCATTAGGATGATAATCAGAGCATCGTGTTTTGTCTGCTCTAAATGCCTGGAACCTGACGTCTTCCCTCCTCACTGTTCTGACTGTTGTGCACGCTGGTGTGGTCTGCCAGGTGTGGGGGAAGGTTTGATAAGCTGACAACAGTGTGGGGTCCCCGAGGGATGATGGACTTAGGGGAAGCCCTGCATTTGGTTCTTTTTCTTTCTTTACAAGGCTTTGCCATGGTTTGAACTCATTTTCTGCCCTCTCTCTTGATTTTGCAGATCGCCTGATGAACCAGCTGATAGACCGTATGTATCCTGAAAAATTTCCCAGTGTCCTACAATGGTCTTTGGTCTGGCATGTTTGTCTGTGGGGGTTCAGTAAAGGGATATTGTTCTGTGCATGTGCATATGCAGCTTTTCCTTGGTGGGAACAATCTCCGTAGGTTGGAAGTTTGGCTCTGCCATTTATGACTGTATGACCTAGAATAATTTGCTTCACTTCTCCGAGTCTTGTTTCCTCAGGAGTGAGTGGGAGTTAATGATGCCATTTCTTCCCTCTGGCCACATCTTTCTGCAATAATGGCACAGTGGCCCATCATTTTTTTTTTCTTGTTAAATTTAATGGGGTGATATTGGTTGGTAACAATTAGATATCATCATTTTTTATATTCTTTTTTTTTTAAGATTTATTTTACTGTTTTTGACAGAGAGAGAGAAAGAGACAGAGAGAGACAGAGAGAAGGGGGAGGGCCCAGAACAGTCTCCATAGTTGTGTGTCATCAGTTTTCAACAGTTTCATTCCACACAGGTGAATGGGGGCTGCGCAGGGCAGGAACTGGCTGGGGGCCTTCTGCGTGGGAGGCACGTCCCTCGAGCTAGGGGCTCAACTGCAGGCCTCCCACATGGGAAGCTTGCCCCAGCGAGAACTGGACTGGGGCCACACCTCAGTTCAGCATATGGGTCTGCATGAGCCGGGGCTGGGATTCGATCTTCGGACTCTGGGGCTGCAAGAGGAGTGCTCAACCTGCTGAGCCATCTTGGCATCCCCCTATTTTTATATTCTTGATGCTGTACACATAATGAAGAAACACAACTGACAGGATACTGTAATATTAATTAATACTCTAAAGGTTATTAGTTTCATTGGATTGTGTGCTAATTTTGTAGCCTTTTAATCCCTTCATCCCAGAGGAGTTGATGCTCTTTGGTTTTCTAAAAAGAACATTACAAAAGAAACTATTTATAGTGAATATATTAATTAGGAGGAAGAGGGAATATGTAACACTAAGTACTCTGAATATTTTTAAGTCTTAAAAAGCCTTTCTGGAGATAAGCTATTGTTAATTTAGAAGTTCAAGTGCTTTACAATGCATATGATTGATCATGTGGCTTAGACCTCCACATTTCCTTTCTTGGATCAATTCTGATTTGCTGATTGCTGGAAGAAGCTATGATATTAGGGTCAGCAAGGATCTCAGGAAAACCATTGCTTCATTGTAATAACAACAATGGCTGTTAATGCTTTTGCTTTTGAATGTTTACCATGAGTCACATTACATTTATTATTCCATAAATTCTTTCAATTGTATGTAACTTTACTGCTTATGCAAAGTTCAGATTCTCATTTTATTATCACAGTAAGAAGGGTGGGACAGGCGACCTTTTACAGAGGATAAAACTGAGACCTAGGAAAGTTCAGGGACCTAAGAGCTGGGACCAGAGCCAAGGCTAGGCGTCAGGTGTGCTTTTCTGTCACTTGACCTTTCCTGGAATGTGAGAGGTTTGCTGCTGATCCTGTAGAGAGCTTGCCTGCAGGATCTTAGCCCAGGGGAGATGATGTGTAGTTGAAGCTGACTGTGTCAGAGGAGTTTGTTTCTGACTGTAGCACTCAGCCATTTTCTAGTGCTCATGGTTTGGCCATTGATTTCTCGTACTGGATCAAAGCTTGTTGCCTTATCAGAATTGCCTGCCCTCAACAGGAGAAAATAGAATTATCTGGGGCTAATTTACCTTTCTCAGATTTTTAAAAGGAATAACTGATATTTTTCCTCTCATAAAAGTAAGGAGAGGGGAAGCCGGGATGGCTCAGTGGGTTAGGCACTCACTTTGCAACTCCGGGGACCGAGGATCGAATCCTGGCCCCGGCCCGTGCGGACCCATATGCTGAACTGGGGAGTGCCCCCAGTTCAGTTCTCACCGGGTGAAGACCCCGGCCCAGTTCCTGCCCTGTGCAGCCCCTCCCACCTGTGGAATGAAACTATGTGGAAAAACCAATGATGTGCAACTATGGAGACTGTTCTGGGCTCTCCCCCTCTGTTTCTGACTGTATTTCTCTCTCTCTCTGTCAAAAACAATAAATAAATCTTTAAAAAAATAAAAAAAGTAAGGAGATATTTAGAAACTATGGATTACTCATCTGTAACCACTATTAATATTTGGCAGATATCCTTCTGCTATTTTTCACCTTGCCTAGTTCATTTTATTTTTCACAAAAATGGAGTTATACAGTGATACCTTGGAATCTGTATGTCCCCAAACTCGAACAACTTGGAATCCAAACAAAAATATCAAACAAATTTTGCCTCAGAATCTGAACGCTGCTTTGGAATCCGAATGCCAACATGCTGTTCATGTGAGACGTATTGACTGTATGGTCCGTAGCTTTATCTGAGTGCCCACTTATCTTGAAACTCGAACGTTTTGGAACTGGAACAGGGTTCTGGGACAGATTAAGTTTGAATTCCAAGGCATTACTGTACATGTTTAATCTAATACGCTATTATATACATACATACACTTCTTATTGAGCTGCACTTCTTGAACTGCATCTCAGGGAACGTTGGAGTCTAACAAGATGCTGAAGGTGTTTCTGTGGAGTTTCGTAGTTTCTTTTCTGTAGGTGTCTTTATTACAGGACTTCTGAGTCTTCACTGTGTTAATGCACATTGTGAATTGCTAAGGGGAGAATATAGAGTATGTAGTTTTTAAAAACTTACTTGATCATGGAAACCCCTTTCTTTGTGGTTCAATAATTGTCTCCTACAAATGAGGGTACCTAGGACAATTTGAGAATCACTGCTATCCTGCATCATTGCTTTTTTAAAATTTGGTCTTAAGAGAATGTTCTTTGTGTCTTCCTTATACAAGAACTTTGATAAACACATTTTCAATATAATTTTGTGGAACAGATATCTCTATGTCTCAATTCTTCTATTAATTGCCATCTTTGACAGAACTTTCAGTAGATTAGAAACCTCAGGACATGGAAAACAAGGGACAGATTTGGTGCTCCAGTTTCTTCCCCTCTGGTATAATATGAGAGCATTGTGTACAAGTGTATGTGTATGCATATAAGCACATAAATATATATTCATATACAAATATATACACACAAACCTATAGGTGTATATATATATGTGTATATATATATATATGTATACATATAAGTATATATATACCTATAGGTTTGTTTGCATATATATATGTATATGCATATACACATGTGCTTATATGTATTATTATAAACATATATACGTACATAATATATTTATATGCACATGTACACATCTATGTCAATATCTATGTATTAGGAAAAGAAAACAAACCCTCCTTGTCCAAGCCCAAGTTAGGTTTGTAAAGCTATTTTTTTAATATCTAAATGCACACAATTAAAAAGACATTCTTTTCTTCTGTACTTAACATTTGGGTTCCTTGTTTCTCACAGTTGATTACTTCCTTTGATTGCCGATATACCTAAAGGCTTGCTATAACTTCCTGTGAAATTCAAGGAAAAGGCGTTTTGGCCTCCTCATACAAAAGTAGACAGTTGTTTTTCATTGCTTGTATTGTCTAGTTTATGGTTCCTATTGAGATCAAAGATTTGGGTAAATTCACATACCTTAATATTTCGATGACTTAAAACAAAGTTAAACCAGCATTTGCACACCAAAGAAAATAGCACTGTCTTTGGCTAGCATGTGGACAAAGGGATGAAGAGAAGCTAAGACATGAAGAGAGTTGACTTTTTTACACCAGAATATTCTGTTGTGCTCTGTAGCATCAGACATCGATGAGTCATCAGTGATGCAGTTGGCTGAGATGGGTTTCCCTCTAGAAGCCTGTCGGAAGGCTGTGTACTTTACTGGAAATATGGGAGCTGAGGTGGCTTTTAACTGGATCATTGTTCACATGGAAGAGCCAGGTAGGTGATCAGAAAATGGAATGACTTTGGAGTCTGATGCAGTCCTCAGTGATACTAAACCCTATATTTCAGTGTCCTCTGGATGTGTTCCAGAAAATGACTTTTTAGCTCATAATCTGCTGTGGTAGGGGTGGGGGTGGGGGCTACCTTTGCCTATATAGCAAAGTCACAATATTTGTCTTTCCTGCCTTTTTTTTTAAAATAGCTGCTTTATTGAGATATAGTACCCTCTAATATGTGTAACTCAGTGGCAGAAAGACCACTAGAAAGATGTGAGATATACTTGTAGCTAGGAGATGATGAGGACTTGAGATAGAAAAATGTGTATGAAGAAATGGGGGCTGTTTAGTTAGCTTTTACTTTGATCTACTTTAAGATAATTCACCCATTTAAGGTGTACATTTCAGTGGTTTTTGGTAAATTTACAGAGTTGTAGAACTATCTAATTTTAGAATATTTCTGGACCCCAAAAGAAATCCTATACACATTAGTAGTCACTTTCTATTCCCCTGCTCTCCCTAGACCCTGACAACCCCTCACTAATCTACTTTCTGACTCTATGGGTTTGCCTATTTGGGGCATTTTATATAAATGGAATCATACAATATGACATCTTTGGTGTCTGGCATGCTTTCAAAGTTCATTTATATTGTAGCATGTATCAGTACTTCCTTCCTTCTTGTGGTTGAATATTATTTTACTGTATGGACACAGTGCATTTTATTTATTCTTTTATCAATTGATGAACATTTGGGTTTTCACTTTTTGTCTATTGTGAGTAATGTGGCTAGAAAAGTACAACTTTTTGTGTGGAAAAATGTTTTTAATTTCTCTTGAGTGGAGTTGCTGGACCATATGGTAACTCTACGTTTAACTTGTTGAGGAACTGCACCATTTTACATTCCACCAGCAACATATGAGGGTCCCAATTTCTCCATATCCTCACCAACGCTTGTTATTATTATTTTTATTATAACCATTTCAGTGGATGTGAAATGGTATTTCATTTTGGTTTTGATTTGCATTATCCTAGTGACTAATGATGTTTAAGCATCTTTTTATATTATTCATCATTTATATATCTTTGGAGAAATGTCTATTCAAATCCTTTGCCCATTTTTAGTGAAATTGTCTTTTTATTGTTGAGTTCTGAGAGTTCTTTTTAATATTCCGAATATAATTATCTTAGATATATGATTTGGAAACATTTTCTCTCATTCTGTGGGTTGTCTTTACTTTCTTGAGGTGTCTTTGGAAGCACAAAAGTTTTTAATTTTGATAAAGTCTAATTTATTTATTTTTTTCTTTTGTCATTTGTGTTTTTGCTGTCATATCTAAGAAACCATTACCTAACCCCGGGTCACAAAGATTTACTCATAAGTTTTCTTCTAAGAGTTTTGTAGTTTTAGCTCTTACACTTAGATCAGTGATTCATTTTGAGTTCATTTTTGTTTATGGTGTGAGGTAGGGGTCCACCACCTTCATTCTTTTGTATGTGAATATGAAATTGTCTGAGCACCATTTGCTGAGAAGACTGAAGACTGTCCTCTCCTCATTTAGTGGTCTTAGTACCCTTGTTGAAAATCAGGTGAGCATAGATATATGAATTTATTTCTGGATTCTCAATTCTAGCTGATTGATCTAAATGTTTATCCTTATGCCAGTACCAACAGTCTTGATTATTATAACTTTCTAGGTATTTTTTCTTCTTAACTCTGAAGTGTTTATTTCCAGACAAAAAACAAACAAACAAACGAACAAACAGGCCTGAGTGTGACTGTTTTCCCCAGATTTTGCTGAACCATTGACCATGCCTGGTTATGGAGGAGCGGCTTCTGCTGGAGCCTCTGTGTTTGGTGCTACTGGGTTGGATAACCAGCCTCCGGAGGAGATCGTAGCTATCATTACCTCTATGGGATTCCATCGGAATCAGGCTGTTCAGGCGCTCCGAGCAACGGTAAGCCTGAGGGGCTGTAGGTGTGGGCACTGTCTTCTTCCTGGAGTGGTGTGGATTTCTGCCAGTAGCTATGGAGACTTATCAATGTCTTTTGGTCATTTTGGGTCATGTTTGTCTCACTGTATACTCCATCATGGCCCACAGAGTTTTGTTTGCATACAGTGTGTATGTGTGTGTATGACAAAGAAATGATTGAGGGAATCATACAGAGAGCTTATAACAGGGAGATGATATAACTGGGGCAAGATGACCAAACAGCTTCTTAATGTTTATTAGCAAATGCTCAGAGATTTGACTTGGAGCTTGCTTATGACCATATAGTACAGGGAGGGGCGAGAGTCTCATTTAATAAGGCAGTTTTTAGGAGAAATTATGCTTTTCTCCTACCAAAATCTTGTAGAAATGTCCCTCAAAAGTCATCATAGAGAAGGCTGAATGGTGCTGCTGGTAACTCTCTGCTTCTTTTTCTCTCTGCAGAGAGAGAAGGCTCTTTTAGTATTTATGAACTTTCTGATATTTTCAGGAGATAAGAGACCATGATGGTGGATAGAAGTTTTCATTTTGCAGTACAGCTATTTGTTTACTATTGAGGGGAAGTGCTTTTATTCTTTAACCCATCCTTTCTTGCTATGCCATATGACATTCTTGAGTGGTTGTCTGCTACCACTTCTTTTTTGGCTGCCCTGACAAGTTGCTTTCTGGGGCGCATTGTTGAGGTCATAGCAGCTCTCGACTGGCTCACAAGAATGTGGCTGGAACAATCTGTCTCTCTAAATGCTTGAAATATCTCAACCAGTGTTTATTTCACTTAGGGTACTTGCTTATGCCCCGCTTAGTTTACTTCCCTGACTGTTTCATTGCAGATTCTCTGAATGAACAAATTTTTTATCCTCCAATAATATCACAAACAGAGAGAGGTGGAAATGTTTTTATAGTCATTTGATTTGAAGTGTATGGAGTTCACTTAAAAATAATTAACTAACCAGTGTTCTCATCATTAATCAAGGCATTAATCTGATCTCTACTGTGGGTAAACCATTCTGCCCACATTTGGGAAGAAGAGGCACTAATATAATACTCACATTGGTACCCCTCTACCTTGCATGGTTATCTGCAGAAAATACCATTGGTAGAGAATGGAGTGTGTGCAACTATTGTGGCCTTAGAAAGGGTTGCACTCAATGTCATACTCTTTGACATTCTGTACCCTGTCATCATTATCAGCCTGCAGAAATGCTGAGCTCAGACTGATATGGCCTTTGGAATGCTGATCTGCTGCTCGGAACTATTTGCCATTGAATCTAGTTACAGACCTTGGTTGGGAGACTTGCAGAATGCCAGGTGCATTTTATATGCACAGTCAGAGATTCTTACTCAGAGGCACTTAGGACTAATGGATTCAGCCCTCCTGCTCTAACTGCTTGACATCCTGGTTCAAATGGCCAGAATATAATGAGACCTGGGGACTGCATGCATTATAAAAATGTTTTATTTCTATTAGAGTTGTAACCTGGAAAGAGCACTGGATTGGATCTTTAGTCACCCTCAGTTTGAGGAGGATGGTGACTTTGTGATCGAGATGGAGAATAATGCCAATGCAAACATTATTTCTGAGGCCAAGCCGGAAGGACCTAGAGTCAAGGATGGATCTGGAAGTAAGTTCTTGCCTGAGGGGTTGGCTGAGCAATTCTGACGCTATATTGTGCTCATGCTCTTTCTTCCCATCACTCATTTTAAATCCTTGGCCATGATTCAAAAGTTAACACAGATCCCATCTTCTCATAAATAGAGCACTTTGCCACTTTGCATGGCCTCAGTGATCTGATAAAGTCTTGGACAAACTTACAGTCATGTCGCCTAGTAGTGTGTGTGCTCGTTTAGTGTCAGCTTTGACTTTGTCTATCCTTTGAGATAAATTTTTTCACAGACCATGGAAATTTTTGTCCAAAGGAGAACATTTGTTTTAATGGTGTTATATTTTGAAGAGCAGTTTAATACCTTTGACCCTGATAAGTTTCTAAAGGGCTGTCAGGATTGCAGAAAAGATGCCATAGACCATTGTTCTACCTTTTATATAAGCCAGCTTATATATGTCACTATATGTCAGGCACTGTTCTAAGCACTTTGCATATAAAGTCATTTAATGAGAAATATATGAAGTCAGTGAGAAAACAGGGGCACAGAAAGATTAGGTGCCTTCCCAAGGTCACACAGCTCTTAAGAGGTAGAGCCAAGATTTTTTTTTTTTTTTAAACTGAAGATCAGAAGTGAATTTTTTTTTTTTAATTTTTTTTATTGTTTTTTATTGTTTTTGACAGAGAGAGAGAGAAAGAGACAGAGAGAGAACTGAACTGGGGGAACTCCCCAGTTCAGCATATGGGTCTGCACGGGCTGGGGCTGGGATTCGATCCTGGGTCCCCGGTGCTGCAAAGTGAGCGCTTAACCCACTGAGCCATCCCGGCTTCCCCATCGAGCCAAGATTTAAACCCAGAGTCCACATTATTCATCATTGCGATAACCCATTTCTCGAATTGTCGTTGCCTTCAGAATCATGTCCAGGGTCTCTAGCTTGGCATTCATCACCTCCTTCAGTTGGATGTCAGCCCACCTTGTCTTTCAGTGTGCTTTCTCCTGCATGCCCCCTGCATCTCCTTCCCCTTTCCTCACCAAACACACCTGTAGCTCAGATGCTTGGTATTGTAGCCACACACCAACCAACTCAGTTGTTATGGACTATCTTCTTGCTACTTCCACGTGTTTGCTCAGGTTAATCCTTAATTGTGAAATGCCCTTCTCTCCCATCACTGTACACTAAAATTCTTACCTTGATTCAGAACTTGGTCACAGATTGCATTTCTCTGCATAGCTTTGCTAGTAATAATTATACCACTATTAACAATACTTCCTTTTATGCCATTTTTAATTCTCACAGTAACCCTATGTGGTAGATTTTGCAGATGGAGAAATTGAGGTAAAGAAGATTGATTGCAAAGGTCATGTAGCTATTGATGGGTAGAACCAGAATTCCAACGCAGGTGGTCTGCTCCGGAACCTGTGGGGGGAGCCCCTATTATGTAGTATTTCTTCTGTGATTAGAGGTCTCAAATTCATCTTGCAATAAAATTATGTATGGAACGCTCAGTTTCTGGTTTGAATGGAAGCCTATAGAGGATAGAGGCCTTTTGACTTCTATAAATTTTATGGTGTCTAGCACGTAGAAAGTACCAAGTAAAAAAATGGATTTAATTAAATTTACACTAGCAGCATTTGTTCCTATATTCATACAGCTGTAGTTCTTCTGATTGGTCTTATCAGACCTAATGTATATATTGACCTAGTTCTAGAGAGAGAAGGTGGGAGGGAAACTCTTTTTCATTTATATAAAATAGGAACTTCTTCACTAAAACTTTTTTTATCCTGTCTTGGTGTGAAAATGATGAGGTGCAGTTATCCCAACTTCCATATTTTTAAAGGGTCTTATATTACTTTCCAGAAGTCAATGGCTTGCCTAAAATATTAAAAGCTATAAGGGACAAGTTACTGCATAATTCATGAATAGGATTTATTATGCATTACATGTCCATGAGCCTTGACTTTTTGTAATGCACTTTTCTTTGGGGTTGATGAGTCCTTCTCGCAGAAGGAATAATCCAAAGATGGGGCTGTTGCAAAGCTGCCTTAGGGTATTTATTTTTTCTTAATTGAATCTTCATTAGGGTTTTCAGTCTTCTGGTGGCGCTTGGAGGAATCAACCACTTTCTCAAAGATGGTTATTAATGATGTGGAACAGCCACCTCATCTTTTTGGGCTTACTGAACTCTGAGTGAGCTGCAGATATTCCTGGCACTACTGGGTTTTGAGTTGCATCCTTGAATAGGATGTCACGATAATAATTTCAGACACCTTTTTTTTTAAGGAGAAATTATTCTATTATTTATTTATTTATTTTTGTCAGAGAGAGAGAGAGAGAGCGAGAGAGAGAGAGATACAGATACTATAGAGAACTGAACTGGGGGAAATCCCCAGTTCAGCATATGGGTCTGCATGGGCTGGGGCTGGGATTCGATCCTCGGTCCCTGGGGCTGCAAAGTGAGTGCTTAACCCACTGAGCCATCCCGGCTTCCCAGGCACCTTTTAATTTAAGGCATTGTGAGCCATACTCTGGCCTTATTCCTCATTGACTCCAAATTCAGGGTATTTGTGGGTGAAGGTGAGGAAGGAGACAGTGATGCATTATGAGAAGTCACATACAGGATGTTCAGAATCTGAGGGCAGTAGTAGGTGAAAATATTAATTATGAAAAACTGAAAAACATAGACCTCCCTAGTTTGACAAATACATTTTGCATCTGATTTTATAGAGCAGATGTCTTTAAAGTAACCTTTCAGCACTGCTTGGCCCATAGGAGGTGATCAGCAAATGGATGATTGAATGAAGAATTAAATGAATGCCAGGGGTCACAGGGATTTTTTTCCCTGCCTCCACTGAGTGCCATGTGGAGGAAATGGCATTGTACTGTTCTATGTTACAGTGCAGACATCACAGAAAAGGAAAAAGAGGACTTCTTGTCCTTCGTTGTTTTAGCATCTGAACATGTCAGCCACTTCTCTCTTCTTCGTTTAAAAAACATTAACATTTATATGATTAATTTTTTATAATTATAAGGATATATAATAATTTTAGCAACTTGAGAAAATATAGATATATGAAAAAAGGAAAGACTCAACAATCCTACTACACAGTCATAAGCGCTTTTAACGTTTTGTGTATATCCTTAAGATCTTTGTATGCAAATACATAAAAATGAATGTAAATATGTGTATTTATAAAACATAACATTCTATTCTATACATGTTAGTTTGTAACTTGCTTTTTCTCTAACTGTGGGTGTACATATGTGTTAAGTCTAGATTATTGAACATATATTAATATTCCATTGTATAGATGTACCATAATTTATGTACCTAATTTTAGGCCAACTAGTTATTATTTAAATAAAACATAATTATAGAAAGTTTAAAATAATGGGGTTCTTTGCACATTCAGGAGATGACAGCGATGATCTTTTTTTTTAGATTTATTTTCATTGTTTTTGACAGAGAGAGACAGTACTAAGGGGAAGGGCCCATAGCAGTCTTCATAGTTGTACATTAGTTTTCCAGATAGTTTTATTTCCCAGGTGGGCACGAGGTTGCGTAGGGCAGGAACCGAGCTGGGGCCTCCTGCATGGAAGGCACACCCCCGCTGGGGGCCTCCTGCATAGGAAGCACGCCCAAACTGGGGGCCTCTCACATGGGAAGCTTGCCCTGAGAGAACTGAACTGTGGGCACACCCCAGTTCAGCATATGGGCCTGCACGGGCCAGGGCTGGTGTACAGTCTCTAGATTCCGGGGCTGCAAGATGAGTGCTCAATCAGGTGAGCCATCCTGGCTTCCCCAGCAGTGATTTTTAAATATTTTCTTAAAAGATGAATTCTGTTCATGGAATAACAAATGCCTCTTTTAATCCCTATCCAGGTTATAAACATTTGTTCACATTTAGTTTCTCTTTTTCTTTTCTTCTTTCTCCATTACAGTAATGCTGTTGTGAAAATTCATGGGCCCTCATTTGATTATTTCCTTAGAGTAAATTTCTAGAAATGAAGTGTTTGAGTCAAAACTGCATATTTTTGATGTTCTAATACAGATTACTACCTTATGCCCAGTAATGTAGCGCTGGTGGCTCTCCTGTTCTCCATTCCTCCCAACAGGGCTGTTGGGCTGAGCACTCTTTGTATTTTTTCATATCTTTATTGTTTAATTGTTTTTCTTCTTGTGTTAATTGCATCTTCATTTTCTTTGGCACATTTTCCTCTTTTTATTGAGGTTTTCAGCTGTGTGTGTGTGTGTTTTTTAATTGATTTGTATGAGAGTTTCATGTATTATCTATTAGTTTGGGAATACCTGGCAACTTTATAATATTGTTTTTCTGACCAGAAACAGGTTATTCTTTTCCTTTGATTCATGTCTCTTTTATCCTGCCTCCTACAAAAGAGTGCTGTTCATTTCTGGTTTAGTTACTTTCCGGAAGTGTACAAGGGCTGTCCAGAAAGTATCCAACCATGTAATATGAAAAATAGAGGCATGTATGGCCGGGTAATTTTTCTGGCCAGCCCTCATATTTTCTGTGTTACTTAGGAATAAAAATTTTTCCCTATCATATTTTCTTAATTATAACTGCTGAATTTGGGAAAATTCCTGATCTTATAATTGGCCATTTTGCAGGGATTTGATTAGAGTTACATTAATTGATAAGTTAACTTGGAGAAATATGTGTTCTCTATAGATAGGTTCTTTACTTTCCCAAGATACTGCTTATTAATTTTTTTTTTTTTAGTCAGGGACACTTGACATGGGGTATATTGAAGACTGTTTTTATTTTTTATTAATTACTAAATTTGTTGGGTAACGTTGGTTGGTAAAAATTGCATAGGTTCCAGGCGTACAATTCTACATTACATTGTCTATGTGTTGCATTCTATGCTCACCACCCAGAGTCAATTCTCTTTTCATCACCATATATTTGATGCCCCCTCCCTACTCTCCACCCCCTGAAGACAATTTAAAGGTAAGGGTAATTGCTATTTAGGAGCAAAATGGAGAGCCAAAACAGACAGACAGACAAACCAAATGAAACCAACAACCTTAGTTTACAGGGTAGTATTGTAAGTCTCAGCCGAATAGGAAGTATTGTATCATAAAAGCTGGAAAGACTCAGGGAGACTTGACTCTAGGCATGCCCAAACTCTTTTATCTGCATGCACCCATCCCATGGTTCTGCTTCCTCTTGATTGGTTCCAGTTTCAGATGGGCACTCTCTGATGGCCACAAAATGGCTGTCAATGCCTCCTACAGCTGTATCTTCCCAGGTTAAAATCCAGCAGAAAGGGGAGGCTGGGATGGCTCTGCAGATTGAGTGCTTGCTTGCCTTGCAGCCCCGGGATCCAAGGATCAAATCCCGGCCCTGGCCCCCCAGTTTGGTTCTCATTGGGGTGAGCTTCCCAGGTCCATGTGGGAGGCCCTCAGTTTGGCCCCCCAGCTCGCTGGGGCGAGCCTCACATGCAGAGACCCCTTCCCACTCTGGCCCGGTTCCTACCTGTGTGTGGAATGAAACTATGTTGAAGACTGTTGATGTCCAACTGTGGAGACTGCTCTGGGCCCTCCCTCTTCTCTCTGTCTCTGTTTCTCTTTCTGTCAAAAACAATAAAATAAATATTAAAAAACAAAACCAAAATCCAGCAGAGAGAATCTTGTCCTAGAGTTCTCGGCAAAGGTCTGAGACTCAGGCATGTGCTTATTCCTCCCCTGGTCACGGGCCCCATGCAGGGAGCCTGAGAGTGGAAACATCTTGCTTCCTTGCTCAAGCTCTGCTTCTATGTGACCCTAGACCAGCAGAATCAGCATCACTTGTGAATTTGTTAGAAATATAAAAATTTGGGGCCCCACCCAGACTTACTGAGTTAGGACCTCTGGGGGCAGGCCTAGCCATCTGTATTTTAGCAGGCCCTCCAAGTGGTTCTGATATGGTTTAACTTTGAGAACCACACCTTAAAAGCAAGATTAAGTTACTATTGTTTTAAGAAGGAGAAGAGTGGCTACTGGAACATGACTAAATCAGGTTAACACTGAAAATAATGACAAGCTTGGTGTTTGAATTGGAACAGAGTGATTACCACAAGTGCAGGGATTAAAGTAGCACTACGATCAGATTTTTCCCTTAGGGAATATGTTAATTAAAAACCCCGTATTGCTATCATTTTGCTTGAGGAGGTAATATCATTGCATGAAACTTTTAAATTTAAGTATTATCTAATTGGCTTCAAAGGTTAGTGCTGTTAACACTTGGTGAAGTATGGTAGCTAGCCATTATCGACTGCTTCCTCTACTCCTGGTAGCAGGGTATTCAGATGAGGAAGTGGTGGCTCCCACAAGTTAAGTGACTCCAGTGGTAGAACCAGCTTGAAACTTCCTCCTTTACCCTCTACTGAGTCATCTTATTTCAGATTTTTTATATTGGAATGGAGGAAGGAGTCTGTTTTTCAGAAGGCTCTATTGTCATTTTAGGGCTAGCACCTAACTTTCTGTTGCGTTTTTAAAAAATTTCCAAAACGTGGGAAATCAGGCCTTCAGTCTGACCTGTCTAGGCTTCTGCCATTTGCAAAATCATTTCTGTTTCTATGTTGCACTTAATGAGGGTTTAATTTTTTTTAGAGCTCACTGATTGCCAATGTCATTACAATGTGATTAGGCTGTGATTACTCAAAACCTGCCTTGCTCCTTCAGCCTCAGCGCAGGAATAGTTAAGACATCTCTGCTGCAGCTGAGATTTTTCAGCAAGGGGAGCAGAGAGCATTTTGTTTACTTAATGATGGGGCTCCCTACTTGCTGGGTTCCTCAAGGAATGCAGCCTGAAAAGGATCTAGAGAGCTGGAGTGGACAATAAATGTAAAGGCTTCAAGGCCAAAGCATGCTGGGTATGTTTGAAGAGCAGCCAGGAGGCCTGAGTAGCTGGAGTCAAGTGAGGGGGTGAATGGGAGGAGGTGGGGGGTCCTTATGGGCCTCTGTGGGAGATTCTTTGAGATATAGGATACCACTAGAGGGGTTTTGACAGTAATAACCACAATTTGACTTCCATTTAAAAACCACTCTGACAGCCATACGCGAATAGTTGGTAGGGGGCAAGGGAGGAAGCAGCGAGCCCAGTTAAGAGAAGATCTTGTGCACCTGAAACTTCAGACAAGAGATGATGGTGACTTGGGTTGGGAATTACTGGTGGAGGTTATATATTTTGATATATTCAGATATATTTTGAAAGAATTGCTGATAGGATTTGCTGATGCACTGGGCGTGTGAAAGAGAAGTCAAGGTTTTGTCCTGTGTTACTGGAAGAATAGAATTGCTATTGACTGGTGGATATAGCTGAGGGGAGAATGCTCAACGGACAAGGAATGAAAGGGAACTTCCTCAACCTGGTAAAGGGCATCTACAGAAAACATACAGCTAATGTTATAATTACTTAATGGTGAAAAACTGAATGAATGCTTTACCTGTAAGATCAGGAATAAGGCAAGGATGTTCACTCTTGCCATTGTAACAAGAGGTTCTAGCCAAGGCATTCAGGGAAAAAAATGAAATCAAAGGTATCCATACTAGCAAGGAAGAAGTAGAATTGTCTCATGACAATTTGCAGATGACATGAGTTTGTATGTAGAAAATCCTGAGGAATCCACTAAAAACTGTTAGAACTAATAAATGGGTTCAAAAAGGTTGTAGGAAACAAGATTAACACAAAAAATTCATTTGTATTTTCATGTATTAGCAATGAACAGTATGGAAATGAAGAACATAATTTTATTTAATGCCATCAGACTGGATGAGATCAGAGAGAGAGAGTCAGAATATAGAAAATAAAGGTTTGAGGGCCAAGCCCAGGTCATGGAAATGAGGAGGAGCCAGTGAGGCAGCTGGATAACTAAGAGTTGTGTTGTAGGTGCAGATATTTGAGGAAGGATGAGGTGATCAGCACTGTGATGTGCTGAAGGGTGAGTAAGATGAGGACTGGGGAACCACAGCTGAGTAAGTGGATGAGCATGGTTGAACAGCGAGAGAGAGAGAGAGAGAGAGAGAGAGAGAGAGAGAGAGAGAGAGAGAGAATGGGAGAGGTAGGGGCAAGGGAAAGGGTCTGTCTACAATAGAACCAATACTTTGAAAAATGCAATGAAGACTGAGTACTAGAAAAATGAATATGCCAGCCCATTTTTTTTACTTATTAGATTCATAGACACATCTTTTATTCTCAAGTTAATTTCAAAGATTATAAACATTCCCTCAATTTCTGTACTTGTCTCATAATCTAACAGTTTGCAGAGTAGACTAGTACTAGTGGGGACTAGTCCGTGGAACCCACTTTGTGCTGTGTAGGCCAAGGTTTGGCCAGGGCAGCAGGAGCTGAAATTAATTCAACATGCATTTGGTAAAGGATACTGTGCTATATGACAGGAGGCACTTGTTAGAGAATAAACATCAGTCTCACTTTTTTAGAGGCTGTGTATCTCCTTGTTCAGAAAGTATGAAGCCTGAATTTTAGCCCCATATACTTTAGAATGATGAGCAAGTCAGAAATCACAAGAAGCATATTATGAAGCATGTTCCTTTCTATGAATGGTAATAGCTACCTGCTGTGTTCCTCATATCCTGACATTTGTATGGTATTTTAGTCTGAATTGCTCATTTAAGCCTTATACAACCTCATGAAGTGCATAGATTTTTCATGTCTGTGAAGAAAACGGGCTCACAGAAATAAAACAGCTTCTTCATCCTCATGCTGCTTGAAGTGATACTATTAGACTTGTGAAGGAATACTATTAGACTTGTGAACTTGCCACCAGACTGGACCATGAGATTTAAAAAAACCCTTCCAGATATAAATTTAATGTCCACTGTATTTTGATTGTTTATGTCTTGCCTTGTTATGAGTTTGTAGATTGAATTTGGTGTCACTTTGGGGTGTGTGTTCTTAGCATAGCAAGGTAAATAGATTTTGTCTTTCAGTTTAAACAGTTGCTGAATTTACACTGTTGGCTTTCAGTTCTGATCAGCAGTGCTGTTGATATCTGGAAATGCTGCCTTGTAACTGAGTTGTTTCATCTTTCATAGTGTACGAATTATTTGCATTCATCAGTCACATGGGAACATCTACAATGAGTGGCCATTACGTCTGCCATATCAAAAAGGAAGGAAGGTGAGTCTTTTTTAGACAGTATTTGATATCTGTGTTTTATTGAATAACTACTGTGTGCCAGATACTCTACTAGGTGCTTCATATGTTATCTCACTTGGTTCTCACAATGATCTTGTAGGATATACTCTTAAAGCCATTTATACTCAAGATGCTAAGGTTCAAGGAGGCTGAATAGCTAGACCTTAGCTAGTATGTAGCTGTGCCAAAGCTGGTGTTCAAGGCTACTCTCAACCATCATACCAAATTGACTTCCCCAGATAAAGATTCATCCTGCAGTAGAGTGTATGTTATATTTGGAACCTCCATAGGCTTGCCAGATTTAGACAACAAAACAAGAAAATCAGGATGCTCTATTACATTTTAATTACAGATAAACTACAAATACCATAGCTCTTTAGTATAATTATGTCTCAAATAATTGTACAGGACATACTTATATTAAAAATTACTTGTTGCTTATTTGATATTCAAATGTGACTGGTTTTCCTGTGTTTTATCTTACAACCCTGAACATCTGTGTTTTGCATTATTACAGCCTTGCAATAGGCTTCTTGGCTTCTTAAGTAGAATTGTTAGGGGTGTGATGAATTGGGAATCAGACAGATATGAGATATAAGGCTGCTGCTTTCTTCAGAACCTTCTTCCTGGGCCAATTCCTCACAGGTCTCACTGGTTTCTTTTCCTTGGGCTCCCCACGGAGAAGCCTGTGGCACTGCTCGGGCCACGTGAACACTGAGAAACACATAACCTTGGCATTTCCTGGAGAATGTTGACCTCTCACCTCATGCCTCGCATTGCAGTAGTGACCAGCTCTCACTCAGCGCTTGATTGTGTTCCTTTTCGCTATATCTTTTAGTCTTTACTTGATTAATAAAATAGGCACAAAGTCTTGATTTAGTGTGAATTCTCTTTATTACCAAGCATGATAGCTCCTTTAAAAATACTTTAAGAAATAGTTTATAATTTAAAAAGCAATAAACTCATTATACGGAATTTGTAAAGTATAAAAACGTATAAAAATACATCAGCTGGAAGCCTTGAGATAACCATTGTATATATTTTTATATATTTCTCTTGATTTCATTGTTTTCATTGGAAGAGGGTGTGTATGACTATGTACACCTACTATATATAAATATATATCTGTGTTTGTAACTTTTCTAAAAGCTTAAAGTATGTACATAGTACATATAATTTTGTAAACTCCTTTTTCTCATTTCATATTACATTGCGATTATTTTCTAACTTTACCAAATATTCTTTGAAGACACTTTAATAGTTGTATAATAGTTAACTGCATGGGTAGTTACTTCTGATTTTTAGTTTTATACCTAAGGCTGAAACAAACACTATCGTATATCATTTTTCAACTCAATTTCTGAAACTATGGATTTCTGCAAACAGAATTATGAGGTCAAAGGGTTTAAAATGCTTGGAGACTCATTTAGCAACTACTTTTTGATTGAGCTTGAGAATAAAAAAGCAATTATAACTTCCCACTAACATTCTGTTCCTTTCTATACAACAAACTTGAGTTTGGTTATCTTAGAACATCACTATTCTTTTAAGTATAGTACGGTGATACTTTTTTCTGTGAAGTTTCTTGGAACTGACTTAAATCCATCAATATTTCTGTTTTCTGTTTTCAGATGGGTGATCTACAATGACCACAAAGTTTGTGCCTCAGAAAGGCCCCCTAAAGATCTGGGCTACATGTACTTTTACCGCAGGATACCAAGCTAAACCATAGACATACCACATCGGCGAGAAGCGAGACACCTTTTTAATTTGCAAAAAAACAAAACAAAAGAAAAGTAAGAAGTTGGGACAGCCAGAAATTAAGGAACATGTGGGTTATTTATAGTTTATTTAAAGAAAATCATATGACGCCTTCTGAAATAGAACTGGGAAGAAATTTTTATTAGTGAAGATACACTACTGTATGATAGTTTTTCTTTTTATAAGCATTCAAGGAGAGGATGATTTAAGCAAATAAAAGTATTTCTATTGCTGGTGAGGGCTCTTCACTGGCACATCATAAACAGGAATGTGCCATAAGCCTTCAGTTTTGCTTTGGGGGCCAGTGGTGTGACCTTGGCCATAATAAATGAAAAGCCCATTTTTGTTTCATTGCGAAAATCAGTACCTGGGCTGGGCATTATTTGTGACATAATTTTTTCATTATACACAATAATTTCTGGCCTATCCATGTATTTATAATAGATCAGAGCATTTGCAATGGAAGATATTTTTAATTTAATCATATCAAAATTCAGACTATGATTGTGTGAATGTGCGTGAGAATGAGACTGAGAGTGTTGACACCTGTATAGTCAATGAGGAAAACTGTGATGGGTTGGTTTTTAAAGGTTAAAACAATTGGCGTTAAGCATAGCTGGAAAAAGCAAGAAGTATTTTAAAGAAGCTATAACTCAGGAACAGTGTAAAAAATTAGTTCCCCACTTAGATTTTCAGGTGTAAAAAGGGCTGAGTTGTCCCTTTCAGTGTTATCAAGAATTCACTTGGGTTTGTGACATTTGGTGGTGGAATGCCATGTGCCCACAGCAGCACAATATTATTCTTTGCCAAAGGTAGACAAATTCTCTTTCTTAGAAGCCCTTCCCCCAAAGGTATAGTGTGTATTTTTAGTTAAAATAGCTGATAGCTTCTTAACATAACACGTGAAAACTCCTTGGAATCATGTTAATTGCCCCAGATTTGCCTGTAATTTTCTTGTCCCTGAGCTCTTTGCCTGTCTCTATTTCTACGTTTTCTGGTGCCAGAGTCTCATCTCTGCCCTCTCTTGGCTCATCACCCCATGCCTTGCCATCATCACCACTTTAGCTGATGCAACCAACAATGTGATCTTGGGCACTTTAAGGGTTTCAGGTGCAAAGAAACTTTATATGACATTATGAAAGATCATCATTTCTATTCAGTATTTCAGCAGTTTAGTTGCAGCCTGGAATTAGATCAGTTTCAAATGCAATGGCAAAGTGGAATGATAGTGCTTCTAGACTTTTCCTACTGCTCTGTACCAGTTCTGAAGTTTCTATTTCAGATTATTCAGTCAAATGAAAAAGGATTTGCTGCTGTCTGCTTAACATGCTTTTGGTTGATAGAAGGGATCTTTCTAGAAACTGTAGGAAAGTAAGGCAGAACCAGTTGGGTGAAATACAGCCCAGGTGGCAGGTTATACATGTTGAGTTGTGAATAACCAGGAGTCTGGTGATGGTGGAGCCTGTCCCACAGATCAGCGAGGGCCTCAAAACCTGAGGCTGTGTGCGGCCCAGAAAGCTGGCGCTTCCACAAGCTGGGCAAGCCTCTCTCTCGCCCAGTGCCTCACTTTCTTTGTCTGCACCATGGTGTGATGACACCTGCTTTGTCTTTCCCTCTGTGCTTTGAGGATATGGTGAAATTTGACAGGATGAAAGCGTAGCAGGCGGTAGGCCGGGGTGGGTCCTAGTAGAGTGTGCTCCCTCCCTTCTCACCTCTGATGTTTTCAGTTTGGGAACAAATGAGATTGGAGTAAGGAGGGAGCTCATGGTGCAGTAATTCTCTACTAAACTCTGCCCACTGGTGTCACCTTTTAATGCTGACTTGGACATCCTAAAGCAATGTCACTCTGTTCCTCGAGTCCCTGATTCCTGTAGAAATCCCCATGCTGAGCAGCCTTATAAAATCTAGTATCCTTAGGGCCAAGCGAGTATCATAGAATAATGACTCCAAGCATGCATCAAAAATGAGTGGTTTTCAATGCGATTACAAAGCGAAGGCCTTTTTTAGGGGATGTGGTGATTAGAGATTTGGATGGAAATGTGCACAAAGATAGCAGGTGTGTTTTGAACAAAATACAAATTTTATAATACAGCTTTACAAACAAATGGTATAAAATCAGTAGAGGAGATTATAGGTTATACAATACTTAATTTAATTAAGTAAAAAGTACATTTAGCCCTGTGATGCCTAAACATATTGTAAAAACATGTACTGTGGCTGCCTTTTTTTTTCTTCTGCCTCACAAGACAAAGGGCTATTTCTACAAGGCAAAGTTTTGTATATGTGCTATTCTTTATTTCAGATGAGAGTTGGGGAAAAACTGGAGCTAATAATGAATTTCTCTCTTGCTTAAAAATGTATTTATATGTTTTCCTTAATATATACAAGACAGGTTTCCCTGGAATAAAAGTCTGGAACATATTAGTACTGCTTAATTTTACACATATATGTAGATGTGATTATTTGTGACTGAAAACTGGAATAATGTATGGATTTTTGTCAACTGATTTTTCAGCCTGTTACGAGTCCTCTATGTGAGGCATGGTGGGATAATTGTGGAATTCATATTGTGTGTGGGTGTACATGTGAAAGAGAGCACTTTCCTGTAAATACCTTTTGATATCCATTTGTGTAAAATCCCAATGAATGTGTCCTTGGAAAATATAATGTATCAAAGTTTTTATTTTGTCAATTGACCTAAAAGCCCATATAACTAATCAGACATCTAGGTTGGTTCAAATTGGGAAATTTTTTTTTTTAAGTGGGGTAAAGTATGCAGAAAGGACTATCGGAAGAATCATGTTTTAGTGCCATTTTACATCAACATTGCATCAGTATTTTGAATTGACTTGGTTCTTTTCTCCCACCCACAAGACAACGTGGCTGCTATTCCCCTATGCTCACTTCAGCTGCAAGAAGGCTGGTGTGAGCAGCTCAAGCCTGGAACTCCCAGCATCCTTTAGTCCCTTGACCTGACTGGTCTCGCCTCGCTTGCAGTTCACAGTTCACGTGAGACTCAAGCATCTGGGTTTGCAGCCCGACTCTGCCTCTAGGTGTGATGGCGCCGAGCCACTTCCCCTGTCTGGGCCCTTTTCTTTAAAATCAGTGGGTTAGACCAGATAAACTTAGGAGGCCCTTCCTGCTCCAACATTTGGTTCTATTTTTATTTTCCTGTGGATACTACTGGAGTCAGACATATGAGATGTGAAGGATCACATAGAAGTTAGGTGTTATGGTTTTGATGTGATACAGCTCATATGTCCCAATTTAGAACCGGCTTCATTTTTAGCATCCTTACCCCGACTTCTGTTCCAACTTTCTTGGGATAACTACCTTCTTTGGTAATTATTGCACCCCCCCGCCCCCGACTCTTGAACTCCTGAAACTCTCCACTTCCTGGACCATGAGGTACTTTATCACTCCCCTCAAAAACAGAAAATCCATTTAAAATGCCCCACACCCCATGCTCTGAAAAGCCTCAGAACTACCTTCAGCTAAATCTGTCACATCTATAGAACATGTCCTTTTCGAATTCAGTTCTATTAATAGCTATGATCCCCAAATAAGTGCTGAGCAAGTTGTCTATTATAGATGTCTTTTTATCTGGTAGGTGTCATGGTTGCTAAATCACATGATCTGTGGGGATAGGGCAGGTGATGGGCAGAACAGGGGATAGGATTAGCTGAAATGTGATTCTGTCTACCTTAGATCTGAAATTTTTGTTTACAGAACAAGGTTCTTTACTTTTGAGATGGTGGTATAAGATCCCCTACACTGTGCCAAATATTCATCCTGAGTTTGTATTAAGATTCTCTAGACCTGCTCTATTCACTTCAGTGCTCAGTCGCCACGCCTGACTAATGACCTTTTGAAATTTGGCTTGTCCAAATTGCGATTGTGCTGTGCACATTCAATACAAACCAGGTTTTGAAGCCCTGGTACAGAAAAAAAA
Source organism: Craseonycteris thonglongyai (assembly GCA_004027555.1). NCBI lineage: Eukaryota > Metazoa > Chordata > Mammalia > Chiroptera > Craseonycteridae > Craseonycteris > Craseonycteris thonglongyai. The sequence continues at coordinate 6,504 of PVKE010000868.1, read as the reverse complement.
AAAGTATAAAATATTTTATCACTATTGATTGATTATATTGATTACATGCTGAATTGACAATAGTTTATATATAGTAAATAAGATTACTAAAACTTTACTTATTCCTAATGTGCCTACCAAAAAATTTAAAATTAGACCTGTGGCTCTTATTGTACTTCTGTTGGGCAGTGCTTCTCTAGCTGTACATGGTGTGGGGTTGGCAGCAAAATGCCCGAGGCATGGGAGGTAATTCTCCAAAGCATTCAGATAGACAGAAGTAACAAATATTTTTGTTAGAATTGGGAGCATTATGAGGCGCAGAGTGCCTTGCAGAGAGCAGATTTTTCTATGTAAAAAATCAGTATGTATGGGACCCTAGTTCAAAGATAAAAGCAAGTAAGCCCCAAACCCCGTTCCTTCAGCTTTTCCTAGAAACAGTTTGCGCTTATTTTTAAAGCAACTTCCAGGTGCCAAGAATCTTAGCCACATGAGGGTGGTGGGCATATTTATTTCACTTTAGGCAGCATTCTCTCGTGGCTTTACCGCCCCAAGTGTTACTGTTTAGTCTGTTCAGACCCGGGTGTGCTGAAATACTGTGTAAATCTTGCTGCTTCACGTGCCCCGCCCCTGCTGGCCTTGGAGGTTCCGATGTTGGCTCCTGAAAAAGTTTGTATTTATTTTATTTTGCACTAGTCACAGTTGTTGTTTAAAATGTTTCAAATGTTTTGGGAGAGTATTTGCCTGTGATGGAAAGAGAGATGGATGATTTATTGCTTCAATTGTTTTAAAATTAAAAGCTATTCTCACAATCGGAGGTCCCTTTATGGCTTGTTTTTCTTTTGCAAAAGCCAAGTACACTAATTCTGTCCTTTGCAGGTTCTCGTCCATCTGTGGAACAGGTAACTTGAGACAGAGACTAATTTCATTTCCCTTTAGGGTTTCTTTGTGAGCACCCAGGCTGCCTGGTTCCCAACAACGGTGGAACATCAGTGATGGCAAATGTTACCTCTGTGAATGAAGGAGGAGCCAAGGCAGGGAGGGGTCTGGTGTCTTTTAGATGTTCCCTAATGGCTGTCAAGTTGAATATTGGAGTCAACTGAGACATTACTGTGGTTCCCTGGATCTCACTTCGCTGGTGGCTTCCTCAATGCAGGTACAAGCAGAATCGACACTAGTTGCATCAAAGAGTTCAGCATTTTTGTGACACCACGTTTCTAGGCTGTATGGGTTTCCTATGACTGCTGTAACAAATAATCACAAACTTAGTGGTTTAAAACCATACATTTATTAAGTCAGAAGTCTGAAAATGAATCTTATAGGGCTAAAGCCACAGTGTCAATACGGAAGCTGTGGGAGGGAATCCATTCCTAGCCTTTCAACAGCTTCTAGAAGCTGTTTGCACTCCTTGGTTGATGGTTTCCTAATAGCATAGGCATCATTCCAAGGCCTGCATCCATTGTCACATTTCTGGTTCTTCTGCCTCTCTCTTAAAAGGACCCTCATGATTATACTGGGCCCACATAGTCCAGAATTATCTTCCCTTCACAAGATCTTTAATATCATACCTGCAATGTTCCTTTTGCTATATAAGATAGCATGGTCACAGGTGTCAGGGATTAGGATGTGGACATCTTTGGGGGCCACTATTTTGCCCACCATATAAGGTATTCTAATTGCTACTTAAAATATGTTCATTTAATGCTTATAATTTTTGAAAGAATGAATCTCTATTTTAAAAATCCAAGTAAAATGCCCAACGTCAGTGTTGTGCCATATATTTTGGTGAGGGGGATAAGAGGAGAAAGAAATGATTGAGATAGTGAGGGATTATTTTTCCTTCTAGTTTAATGAAATTGTTTTAATTAGCATCAATTCTGTACATTTCATGAAGACAGTCTGAGTCATCTTTTAGTTTTCAGCCCTCATCAAAATTTCCCTGTTGCCAGTAATGTTGGTTATTGCAAATTCCCCCTTTGTGGCCATTATTTCCTCTGGGTTCAGCTTTACCAGAGCAAATATTGTACATCTAAATTTTGTCAATATTTTGTTTTTTTGTCAATTTTTAATCAACAAATTTTACTATGAACATGGCAAGTCTTGGTAACATTTCTCAAGCCTACTTTTTCCTGGGTCAGTTTTCGCATTTTTTTGTATTAGATGTGATCGTTAGTCAGTTTTTAATCTATAAGATATTTTTTTTCACTTGGCAGTTTTTGCTATTATGTTCTTTATTTACAGTAATACTAATTATGGACTGGATTATTTGTATGGTAAAGGCAGGGTTATGGGTGTCCGTCAGGGTTACAATGGCAGAGTAGAAACATCTGGTCTAGGAATCGGGCACATGGTAGGTTTCAGTAAATGTTAGCTTCCTTTCTGTTTCTCTTTCAAAGAACTTAGGCTCAGTAGCTAAACTGAGTGTTCTCCACCCTTCTAACTTCAGGTGAACAAACTCAAGCCTACAGAGAATCAGTAATTTATTTCCATAGGACAGAATATGAAAATTAACCATCCGTTCCCAAAGTTCTGATTCATTAAGGTGATGACCAGGCCTCATTATTTATTAAAAGGTGTAAGTAAGGGACAGAAAACATATATGTAAGTCCTTTGTGAGCCCTAAATATTGAATAGGTAAGGTATTATTACCTTATGGGACCTTGTAAAGAAATGCCAAGAACCCCTCAAACGTTGGGCTTTCGTTTACACACATGAGGAAATTATGGAATTCATGTTTCAATGTAAGGGGTATGAGACATAAAACAGGTCTGAGTTATGCAAGGGGTGGAGAGAGGAGCCACAATCACCACTCAGTAGATGGACTTTTTTACATATAATAACAGTGAAGCAGGAAAGAAAGATGTCCCACCTGACTTTATAGAGGAGAAATGAAATTTCTCCAAGGTTACATGCTGCCTCTAGTCAAAAGGGGTCAGTGAAGAGGAAGAAGCAGTGCTCCAGTCTCCTTGTGTAGCTCTCTTCATCCAAGCCTACCATTCCTCCATCATCTACCTGACCATTCAAGGACTTTAGTTAGTAAATGTTTCGGAAATACATCTCAGTGGCAGCTGTCCTGTGCTTGAGGGCAAATCTGCACGTTACTCTGCTCTAGACACACTTCCTATGACCTCCTGCCATGCCAGGGCCTCTCCTGAGGTCACCCCAGCTCACATCCCTCCCCACTGGGCTCGTTTCTCCCTGAACACACACACCAAGCTCATTTCTGTCTTGACAACTTGAGCTAGCTGTCGGCTCTGCCAGGAACGCTTGTCCCCCAACTCCATCTAGCTGGCTACTCGTTCAAATCTCATGCCCAAATGTTACCTAAGAGAATCTTTTCCCGGCCACCTATGAAGTTGCCCCAGTTACTGTCATAATACCTTATTTGCCTTGTCTAGCACTTCGCAGCATGTTGCATTTGTATTTGTTAAAGTAGTTGATGTCACACAGAAATCTAAGCTCAACAAAGGGCAACTTTGATTTAATTAACCACTATTCCACAGTAGGACAGTACCTGCACAGAGTAGATGCTCACGTATTTATTGACTGACCAAAAAGAAAAATAAAAACCAGACCCTAAAACTGAAATATAGTTTAATATTTTTATTCTTAAAAAAAATCACAAAATCCAATTTCATATTAAATAATATTTTAGTCTTAAAAAATTAACAAGGGGAAGATTTAAAATTTTTGTTTTATATCTCAACATGTATTTCTGATTTCCAGGTAACTCATGCAAAATCATATGTAGTGATACTCAGTAATAGGACCTTTTAATCTGTAGTACAAATTGGATTCTATTTGGTTTGAAGCAGTTCTGATTCCCAAACCTCATTTTGAAAGATTTCTGAAAAGACCTTGAAGCCACAGACAAAGTTTATTTCAAAACATAGTTTAAAATTGCACAAATATATAAATACAATTTAATAATGTGAAAAAAGGAAGGCATACTTCCAATAATCGTACAAAAATACTGCCTTTAATCTTGGTACTTTGTAAATTATAAGCCAACTGAGTAAATTAAGCACATCAATATGATAAGTTATTTTTATGGTAGTAATTTTATTTCAAAGAGCAACACAAGGAAATAGAAGAAACATTAATACTCAACAGAGTTGTACTGTGATACATAATATTTCACTAAATACACAGACATCATGTAGTATGTCAATAACTTTTACCCCTCTCCCCCATTGTTGTTAATTTATAATAGGTCACTTAATTTAGGTTGGTTTTAATTTAGAAATTCAATGTAAGTATTTAACATTAAATTTTTCTTTGTTATCTATTTTAGCTTAACAAAATCCCCAAATTTTAAACATTATTGAGCATAAGGAAGCATCACAGAAGAATATGTCTCAAAACAGCATTTTTAGGTTACATTAGATATGCAGATTTCATAGATATACAAAATATATAGAAAGGTTTTTCTAAATAGTTAATAAATGCTTGTTATTGTTTGTAAAAAGTTTACTAAATCAATCTGGTTTTTTTTTCAACCTATGTAAACAAATTTGGACAATGAAAATTGAGAAGGGTTTGGGTTAGATGATATGGGGGAAATTGAAAGCAAGTTGGTAAAATTCTAAATTTGCTGTATTTCCTTTAGCTACTGGTAACATACTCAGTCATGAACCCATTTCTCACACGGCACAGTTCCTTCATGGTATCTATGCAAATATTTTATATATCTCAGTGAAAATGGCAAAAGACCTGGTTGAGTGTGTATCTTCCTGACTCCTTTTGGTGCCTTTCCATTTCCCTTTCCAAGAAATTCAAAGGAAAAAAAATCACATATTTTATTGTTGAGCAAAAAACTGCCTCATTGTTCTTTTTTTTAATCTTAATGTTCTTTTGAGTGCAGGTTTCTAAAAGTGTCCCACGGAGCCTGCTGGGTTTTGCTACAACACTCTGAAACATTGCAAGTTAGTTTTCTCTTGTAGAGAAGGCCCTGGAAAAACACTTACGAGATTGGGGCACTTGCTTCTACAGTGTTGTTTTGGTATTTTTGCAATGGTTGCAGGTAGTGAAAACTTTATTCAAGGCAAAATACCATGTGAGAGTTTGTTAAAGCTCACATTTTAATTTGCTTTCTCTCTCCTCTTAACTATTTAATGCCTCCACACAGGGCTCTTTGCTGTATGTTTGAGGAATTCTGTCTGAGCTCATATGCATGAGTGTGAGGGTGTAGGGGTGTATGAAATGGTGACAAACCTGTTATTAACATAAGAAATCTATTGTCTTACTGAGCCTACTCCCTTCATTTCTGGTGTCCTTGTTCATATTTTTTTCATAAGGCAGGAGTTACAGAAAAAGACAGTGAGAGGACTTTAGATTTTGTCTGAGTGACTGTGAAATCACTTCAACACCCCTGAATTTCAATGTGTTTAGATATATTGACCAAGTCAAGTTTCCCAAGGGATGTGGACTCAAGTAGCTCACCTTCCATACAGATAGGGTCATGCTGAGGACAATGGTGTGACATCCCACAGCCACTAGGTGAAATTTGCTAACATTAAGGTCCCATGTCCACTTTGCTTTATGGTTTTCTTGTGCCTGATACTACCCTAACCTCCCCATCTTATTTAGAATATCTGTATTTCTAATATGTTCCTAAACTTTTAGAAAAAATTTGAAATGCACTATTCAGAATTTAGAATTAAAAACTGTGTGAGGCAATCTATTTTAACAACATTCAGACATGGATTTTGCTTCAGTTTTTGGATCTGTTGTGCCTCAACTGGTTTTGAAAAATTATTTGATGTATGAGTACCTGGATTCCTCAGAGAATTAGTTTGGTGTTGGCTGCGACACTGCATCAACCCAACGTGTGAATATCTGTAAAGTTCAGCATGATAGCATGAAAACAATCCCGAGGATAGGATATTAAAAGCAAATAGAAAAACTGGAACACAAAGTTTGTGAAAACACTTTCTTGTTCAGAAACAAGGAAAAATAAGCTACCCTATGAGAATTAATCATGCACTGGGTAAATTTACATTCAGTAAAGTTATCTTGCATGCTTTGGTTAATATTTGAGTAGGCAGATTTGTAAGTACTAATGCATGCGTTATTTTTGTACCTGAGGTTATATGTTTTACTTTTTTAAATTTGCCTTTTTACAAACTGTATGCCGGAGTTCATCTCCAAACACTCTTCAAAAAATATATATGTATATATTTCTTAGTTCAAAACAGTTTAATTTCAACCAGTTCTAAAAACACCAAGAAGATAGGGAAATTGCAGTAAAATCTGGAGAGGGAATAAATTTGAAACTGTTTTACAAAGTTGAAATTGTGTGTGTGTGTGTGTGTATAATAATTTCTAAAATAGGATGTCTCAGAAAGATGGAACACAAATTAAGCCTCCAGAATACCCTGTTTCTACACTTCTTTTAGGAGCATTTCAAGGTATAAAACAACAGCAACAGCAACTAAGTTAAAGAATAACTTCGTCTTGTGGGACAGATTTCGGGGCAAATGAGAAAGGGACATAAAATGACCATCTTGCTCTCTGTATTCCCAAGGA